>VYZP01038564.1:25307-36785 GCA_013400635.1 Hypocryptadius cinnamomeus | reverse complement strand
CCCCCCCTCCGCCACTTTCTCACTGCGATTAAAGCCTTAAGAGGGATTTTGGCTGCCAAAGCTGCTTTTGCTGTAACCCCCTGGTGCCTGGTCCTGGGGGGGCACAGCCCCGGGGGTGTCCCCAGGCCCCCCCAAAGTGTCCCCAGCGCCGTCCCAAGCCCCAGGGGGTGNTCGCTCCGGGGGCCCAGAGGTGGGGTGAGAGTCTCTGGGGGGTCCCCACACGGCTCTATGGGAGGGATCGCTCCCAGGCAGGGGTCCCCTACAGCGCCTGCGGTCCCGTGGGGGGTTCCGGGATTGCTGGGGGGGGGTCCCGGGCGGGAGATCCCCTCCCAGCTCCCTCGGCGGGTCCCTGCGACCCTCCCGGGTCCCCCCCATCCCTCCCGAACCCCCGCACCTGGAGCGGCTCCGCGGCGGCCGCGAACAAGATGGAGCCGGGCGGGGGGCGCGGAGCGGGGCCCAGAGCGGGGTGGGATCGGGATGGGAGCGGGGAGGGAGCAGAGAGAGAGCGGGGTGGGATCGGGATGGGAGCGGGGAGGGAGCGGGGATCGGCCGGGCTCTGCCCCCAGCACCGCCCCGCTCCCGCCCCGAAGGGGCCCAAGGGTCCCCTGCGCCTCCCAAAGTTCTGAAGTGCGTCCCATGCATGCAGAAGTATCCCAAAATGTCCCAAAGCACTCCCACTGCGCTCCTGAAGAATCCCCTATTGTCACAAAGTACCTCCTTGTGCTCCAATGTGGCTCCGGTGCATCCCAAGGTGGCTCCTTCTGTCCCAAAGTGTCCCTGCTGCACCCTCCATGCATTGTCTGTCCCCCAAGGCATCCCCTTGTGCCCCCAAATTTCCCCCCTGCATTCCATACAGTCCCTTTCCTGTCCCCAGCTGTGTCCCCTTGTGTCCCAAAGTGTCCCAGTTGCATCCCAAACTGTCCCCATTGTGTCCCAAACCACTGTCCCTGCACTCCTAAGGTTTTCCTTCATGTACTGAAAATCCTCGTACCCCAAAATGATCCCACTGCACCCCAAAGTGTCTCTGTCTTGTCCCAAAGTGTCCCCACTGCACCCTAGCCTGGCCCCATTACATCCCCGCCACACCCCAAAGTGCCCTTGCTGTGTCCCCAAATGTCCCCTCTGTATCCCAGCCATCCCTGTGTCCCCAACTGCTGCCATGTGCCACACCTCCTCCTGGTGTCCCTGCCATGCCCTTTATTGTCCCCATGATGTCCCAAAGCACTTCAGTCATGTCCCTTGCCATCCTTTTTGCATCTCACCCAGTCCTGGTTGTGTCACGACCCAAAGTGCCCCCACCCCAGGAACTGGGGTGAATCTGGGTGATGGGAACTCATGTCCCATGACAGTGTGGCTCTCATCACGTCTCGCTGTCTGTGGTGACATTGGTGGTGACACAGTGCTTGGTGACACCAGCCAGGAATGGTGTCCCAGGTCCCCTCCTCCTCATGGGGTACCAAGGCCATGTGGTGTCCCCGAGGGTCACCAGGAGCCAAGGAGCACCAAGCCTCTGCTGTGCCACCCACATCCCTGGGATGTCCCCTTGTCCTGCCAGCAACACCTCACCCCTGTGTCTGCATGGGCTCTTTATTTGGGATTGGGGCAGGGGCTGCAGCCTCGGCACTGCCCGGCCCTGCCCTGCCCGCCCGCCGGTGCCACCGCCCAGCAGGCGCTGCCCGCCGGACCCTCCCTGCTCCCACCCGGGAATGCCGGCTCCAGGGGGACACTGCAGGGCTCCACTGACCACGGGGACCCCCCTGAGCCCCACACACCCCCTGGGGCTCGGCCCCCTGCATCCGGCCCCGGTGGGATGGGGTGGCCAAGGAGGACCCCCGGGGTGCCCCTCCCTTGAGCCGGGTCACCGTGCTGCCTTCCATGGAGCCACCACCGAGGTGACACATGGCCAAGTCCTTCCTGGAGACGCTGCTCCATCAAGTCCCCACTGCCAGGCTCATCCCCAGGGTTTATCCATCAGGGAAGATGTATCCATAGTGGTTGAGGATGTGCTCCACCACCTGGTTCTGGAAGACCATGTGCATGGCCATGTTGCCCTCCTCGCTGGCCGGCCGCAGCAGCGTGGGGCCGAAGACGATGGCGACGCTCTGCACCGACATGCGGTTCTCCTCCTTGTGCTCCACCACCCTGCGGGACAGGGGAGTGTCACCAGCATGGCCCTGACCCCGGGGCCTGTCCCCAGAGTCGTGTTCTGCCTTCCTGCACCGGGTGGGGTTTGAGGGAACAAGGGGGTGTCACCTGCAGAGGTGGCGGAAAAGGACCTTCATGGTGTCATGGTGGGCGGGTGGCAGGGACAGCACCAGGTCCCGGATGCAATGGCCCCGCAGGGACAGGTCCTGGATCTCTGCCAGGGAGGGAGGGCACGGTGGGTGCTGCCTCCAGCAGTCACAGCATCCCTGTTCCCACCTCCATTCCCATCCTCATCCCATCCTTGTTCCCATCCTAATCCCCATCTCCATCATCCCCCCACCCCAGTTCCTGTCTCCATTCCCATCCCTTCTCTATTTCATTCCTGTCCCCAACCCCACTCTTATACCCTTCCCCGTCCCACCTCTACTCGATCCCAGTTCCCATCCTTGTCTCCATCCCATCCCATCCCATCCCATCCCGTCCCACCCCCTCTCCCTGTCCCTGTCCCTCACTGATGGCAGCGATGAACTTGTCGAAGTGGCTGAAGGGGACGAGTGGCTCTGGCAGTTCCCGCAGGAAGAGCTTCAGTGCCCCGGTGACAACGTGGATGTCCTCCCAGCGCCCGTCATCCAGGTCCAGCTGCTCGTCTGGGGGTGGGGCAGCATCTCAGCTGTGTCCAGAGCCCCAGGGATGGGTGGGTGGTCCCTGGCTGCCCCCTCCCCTGTCCCTCTGGCCCTGAAAGGGGTGATACCCCATTGTCCCCACTGTCACTGCGGGTGACCGTACCGTGCTCCACCTTGTAGCGCAGTTTCTGGATGGTGGCCAGGTTGCCACTGACCCGGTACAGCCCATCAATGTCCAGACCTGGGCAGATGGAGATGGGGGAAAGCTCCCAGTTAAACAATCCATGCTGGGACGGGACATTAGACACTCTTGAGGGAACTCTGGGTCCCCATGTGTCCCTGCTGTCCCCTGGAGGATGCCCACAGCCAGGTGGCACATGGTGACAGTGACCAGTACAGCTGCGTCGCTGCCCACAGCAGCCAGCACCAGGCTTCCAAGGAAAACCCAAACATCCTACGTTGGCTGTCCCTGGAGCTGTCCCCATGCCCCCATGCCGGTGTCCCAGGCTGTCCCTGTCCCCTGTACCTCTCCTCTCCACGGTCCAGATGCACTGCAGGACGAAGCGTGGCACCGTCCCTCGTTCCCGCTCGCACAGCGCCAGCAGCGAGCAGCCAAAAACCTGGTCTAGGAACACAGCAGGGACATGAGCATGGCCAGGGGACACCAGGAGGGTGGCTAGTGGGGGACAGAGTTGGGGACAGAGGGTCTTGTTCCCATAGGAGTGGGTCTTGTTCCCACCAGGGTGGCTGGAGGCGATGGGACATGCCTGAGCCCATCACCAAGATGTTGGGTCAGGCTTGGGCTTGGTCACTCAACCCAGTGTCCCAGCTCCATCCCTGGCTGTCCCAGCTCCCCCCCTTGGATGTCCAAGCTCCATCCTTGGCTGTCTCAGCTCCATCCCTGGCTGTCCCCTCCCACCCTCCTGTCTGGAAACATCCCGAGGGACTCAGCCCCATTCCAGCGCCCACCCTTGACAGGCCCTGACACCCCATCCCAGTCTGGATTTACCCTCATCCCAGCACATATCCTCGATCCAGCCCCATGCCAGCACCCCCCGATCCCGCCCCCCACACCCACCCTTGATGTAACCCCTCTCCCGCAGGGATTGCATCGTCGGCCGCCTCTGCAGGAACTTGCGGAGTTTGTTCCGGACTCGGCTGGTGTCACTCTCGGCACTGCCCGTCACCTGTCCGGTCGCTGCCGGGGACATGGCACACGTCAGCACCGTCCCCAGGGTCCGCCGGGCGCTCCCGGCCCATCCCAGCCCGGCACCCGCAGGGTGGGTGGCATCGCCGGGGCCCCGTCCCCATCCCGGGTGCCAGTGCTCACCTGCCCTCCGCTCCTCGCCGCCCCCCAGCTTCTCCCGGGAGCCGAATTCAGCCCGAGTTTCGGCCTCCTCGTCTCCGGGGATGTCGGAGCCCTACGGAAGCAGCACCGTGAGACGGGGGGACCCAGCCCCAGGGTGGCCGCGGGGATGGGGGGCCCTGCTCACCCTCCGGCCGATGCTGTCGGCGATGGCCTTGTGCCAGGCGGTGATGATCTGCTCCGAGTCATGCTGGATGAGGAATTCCGAGCCCTCCCGCGTCCTCAGCTGCCGGAGCGACAGGCAAAGGTCAGGGAAAGGGCACAGGGCTGCCGCAACCACGCGGATTTGGGAACCAGGATGTGGCTGAGCCCGGCGCCAGCTGCGACGACACCAAACGGTGCCGTCTGCGGGGAGCTGGAGCGGCTCCTCCCTGGGCTAAGCCCCTCTGAGAGCCAGGATGTCTTGGTGGCCTCGCCGTGCCCATCAGAACGGGACAGTGACCGGCAGTGCCAGTCCCTGTACTCCCACCCTGGCACGTCCCCAGTGTCCCCACTTCCATCCCCTGCTGGGATGAACTGGGCAGGTGTGGCACTGCCCTGTGGGTCATGTGTAGACCGTGGGGTGTGACCAGTGTCCCTTCCTGCTGTCACCTGCTCACCTCCAGGACATTCTTCTTGCTGGACTTGTCCCTGCCGGCCCAGGTGAGGGTGGCCCCGTGCAGCTTCACCGTGTGCTCGGGGGTGGTCAGGGTGCTGGGGTGTCTCTGTGGGGACAAGGGGATGAGGGTGGCACCTGCCCAGAGGGGACAGGGACACCAAGATCCTGCTGGGGCGTGTGAGCTGCCTTCCTCCAGAAAAGGCAAGGTTGCCAGATGTCCTTTGTGGGACTCCTCTGACCTCCCCTATGGTCTCTGCAGGACTAGGACAGAGGACTGCTGTGGTGGGGTGAGGGTCATGGCCACCAGCTTGGGGACAGCCAGGTCCTAGGGCTGCTATCACCTCAAGGGACATTCCCAGCCCTCCCCAGGGGCCCCGGGGGGGCTCCAGCTTTGGGGTCCCACTAGTGACACTGCAGGAAGGGAGAGGGTGGCTGCCCCCAAGGAGCGGGATTTTGCAGGGGGAGAGCATCAGACCCACAGCTTCTCCCCATGCCCTGGATTTTGGGGTGCTTTGGCCACGGTCCCCCTGCCCCAAGAGCCTCTGCACCCCCAGACAGAGCCCTGAACCCCCGAGGTGGGGCCAGCACTGTCCCCCCAGCTGTGGGTCCCCTGCCTTCCCCCGTCGTCGCTATCACCACAGGGTGTTGCAAGACCCATGGCAACTTCTGCATCCGGTGGCAGCTGCTGGGCACTGCCCGGGGGGGGGAGCTGGACCCGGGGGTGGGACTGGGGCCGGCTCTGCTTCCTCCTGCTGGCTCCCACCAGCTCCGGGTGCTCCGACACTGTCACCCCTGCAGGGAGTGTGGGTGTGCTGGGGGGTGACCGGACATGTCCCAGTGCTGGGGTCCCTGTGCAGGGCACCTGCCCTGGCCTGTGGGTCCTGGTCCCATCTTTCAAGTGCTGATTCCCCCCCACAGTGCTGGGGGTCCTATTTTGTGGATGCTGGCCCTGTCTTGTGGATGTTGGCCTCAACCTATGGGTGCTGGTCCCATCCTGCAGCTTCGACCCCATTCTGTAGATCCTTGCCCTGTCCTAAGGATGCTGGTCCTATCCTGCTGATGCTGGCCCCATTCTGTGGGTGCTGGCCATGGTCCCCCTGCCCCAAGAGCCTCTGTACCCCCTAGACAGAGCCCTGAACTCCCACTCCAGAGGTGAGGCCAGCACTGTGTTCCCTGTGGGTGCTGCCCCTATCCTACACACATTGGTCACATCCTGTGAGTCCTTGTCCAGTCCCATGGGTGCTGGCCCTGTCCCATGGGCACTGTCCCATGGGCACTGGTCCCATGGGCACTGGTCCCATCCCATGGGAGCTGCCCTGCCCCAAGGCCATTTGGGCTCTTACCAAGGCACTGGCAGCTGAGTGCTTGGAGTCCTTGAAGAAGGTGAGGATTCCCCCTTCCAGCACAGTCCAGGAGGAGCTCCAGTTCTTCCTGGGGAGGGGAGCAGGGGTCACACAGGAATAGCACAGCCCCTTCCCCTGCTGGACTCCTGTCTCCAGTGGCAGGGGACACCGGGATGTTCTTACCGGAGCCGCTTCCCTCTGTCCACTGTCTTGGTCCGGTTGAGCACCCCGGCTTTTTCGAGGCTTTTAAACTGGAAAGTGAAGGTGGGGGTGTCAAATTTGGCCCTTGCCCTCCCTGGTGCAGGGGTGAGGGCAGGCTGGGTGCCCCTCGCTGGGTGCTCACCTTCTCCTCCTTGCTGCCCAGTGCCGGTGACACGGCGCCGTGCCAGGCGAAGAGCCCGCTGTCCTGGCTGGAGCCGCTGCTGGCCCGCTTGTGGCGGCTGCTCGGTGGCACCTGGGCAGGGAGGGGTCAGGTGATGCCCAAGGTGCCCCTGCCAGGAGGGGGCTGGGCTGTGCACCCACAGAATCCCAGAGCCCCTGCAGCCCCTGCTCCGTGGGTTTGTGAGGATGTTTATCCCTGGCAGTCACCCCAGTCTGCATCTTTCCCTCTCCCTATCCCCATTGCTGTCCCTGTCCTTGTCCATAACCCATCCCTGTCCCCATCCCAGTTCCTATCCCTGTGTTCATCCCTCTTCCAGTTCCTGTCACTTTCCCTGGCCCCATCTCCATCCTCAACCCTGTCCCAATCCCTATTCCCATCCCTCTCCCGTACCGTGTCAGGGGCGAAGTGCTCGGGGTAGAACACGAGTCCCTCAGGGTGGCCGTGCCCATACCAGCCTGGGGGTGAGCCCAGCTCCTCGGGGCGCTTCGGGGACAGGCAGAGAGAGGCCCCCTGGTCATAGGAGCCCACAGGCGAATAGTCTTCCTCAGGATAACACTCCAGCTCATCTGGAGACAGGTCGGGATAATCTGTTTCTGGAGTGGGTGGCTGGAGAGGAAAGAAAGTTCGAGATCTTGTGCCCAACCAAGAGATCTGCATCTCTGTGTTGCTCACCCAGGTGGGCGCTGCCCCATCTCCATCATCTCCATTCCCATCTCTGTCTCCATTTCCATCTCCATCTCAATCCCTGTCGCCATCTCCATTCCCATTCCTGTCTCCATCTCCAACTCAATCCCAGTATCCATCCATTGTCCACCTTCATCTGCACCTTCATCTTCATTTCCATCTGTCTCCCATCTCCAACTTCATCCCTGTCTCCATCTCCATCCCACCCCTGTTTTCATCTCCATTCCCCTCTTTCTACATCCCTGTATCTGTTCCCATCTCCATCTTCATTCCCTATCTCCATCTTTGTTTCCATATTCATCTCCATTTCATTTCCCATCTTTTCTCAATCTTCAGCTCTGCCTCCATTTTCATCCCATCCTTGTTTCCATCTGCATTCTCATCCTTTCCTACACCCCTGTATCCGTACCCATGTCCATCTTCATCTGTCTTCATCTCCATTCCCATCTGTCTCCATCTGTTTCCATCTCCATCTTCATTGCATCTCCCACACCTTTCTTAATCCCAGTCTTCATCTCTGTCTCCATTTTCATCCCATCCCTTTTTCATCTCCATTCCCATCCCTGTCTCCAATCCCATCCCTGTCTCCACTCCCATCCCTGTCTCCACTCCCATCCCATTTCCATCTCCAATCCCATCCCTGTCTCTGCCCCACCCCAAGCCCATTCCCGCGCCTCGCCGGGTGCTCACCCTCTGCTCCATGGCACCGTACCGCGTCCCCCCAGGGATCTCCCGGGGGCTGCCTGTGTCTCCTGCAGTGGGGGGGTCCCACGACGTCTCACCTGTCACCGAATTATAGAAAAAAGTCTGTCCGCTTCCTTCGTCCACGTGCTGTTCCCACTCGGGAAGCTCCAGGCTGTGTGCGAGCGAGGAGGCGGGAGAGCCGGCGGGACTCACTCCATCGGCCGCCTGCCCGAAGGGACAATCCCACGTGGTCTCGCCCGTCACTGGGTTGTAATAAAACAAATGTCCACTGTCCGTGTCCGTGTGGGTTTCCCAGTCCGACACGGAGCCGCCGGGCTCCTCTGGGGCCGAGCTGGCAGCGGCCTCTTCCCGCAGCTCCTGGATGTTGAGGTAGATGGGATCAGGTGTCTCCTCTGACTCCTTGCGTGCCTGGGGGAACACGGATGTGTCACTACTGAGCTGGGATAGCATTCCTGGGATGTCCCCACTGTGGTGTCCGAGTGGCTGATGGGTGAGGCACCGAGGAGCCGGATCCTGCCCTGGCTGCTGGGTCATCCCCTGCCTGGGCCCCCAAAAGTGTGGGGCAGGAGATGCCAGTGATGGGAGGCCAGGAGGTGGAGAGGGGCACTCACAGCACCCAGAGTGGGGCAGGGAGCACCCACTGGCACTGGGATGAGCACATGGAGGGACATCGAGGGACCAAGTGCCAACACCTGTGTCACTGCTGCCTGTGTCACCTGCTGCTGGCAGCACCCTCACAAGCAGCACCATGTCACTGGCACGTGCATGACCCACTGCGTGCAGCACCTGCAGCACTGGTACCTGTGTCACTGCATCATTCACACCTGTGTCCCTGGTACCCACTCATGCACCACCTGTGTCACTTATACCTGCATCACCTGCATCATCTACACCTGCATCACTGGTACCTGCATCACCCACACCTGCATCACCTGCATCACTGGTACCTGCATCACCCACACTTGCATCACTGGTACCTGCATCACCTGCATCACTGGTACCTGCATCACCTGCATCACCCACACCTGCATCACTGGTACTTGCATCACCTGCATCACCCACACCTGCATCACTGGTACCTGCATCACCTGCATCACCCACACCTGCATCACCCCCTGGACACAGCACCCACATCACAGGTACCTGCACCACCTGCTCTCCGCAGCACCCACAGCACTGACACCCAAACCATGAACACCCACAACCTCTGCACTGACATCTGCGGTCCCAACACCTCCAACCTGCTCATCCCCTGCACCCCCAGCCTCTGCTCCCACCTCCCCAGCACCCCAAAACTCATACCCATCTCACCCTGGCATGCACCCCAGCACTGTCATCACCTGCACCCTGGAACATTTCCAGCACCCACAGCCCCGGCCTCCTGCCCAGAGCCGGATGCTGAACCAGACAGTCCCATCACCACATCCCAAAATAGCATCCCCAGCACCAGCCTGGCTGACCCCACCCACGGGGACGCCTGGGGTAGGGGGATGTGTCCCCTGGGACCAGGAGGGTGCTGCCAGCAGGGAACACCCTCCCGTCACCCTTTATCTCCCCAGTTTTACAGCCCGAGTCTCTCACTAATGGCTGCGGGGACAAAGGTCCCAACTCCAGCCCTGCCCATCACCCCGAGGGAGGTGACAGTAGGTGCACTGTTCTTGGGGACACCCTGGATCAGAGTGGGACAGCAGCTCAATGACACCTGTCATCCTCCTCCCATTACCCCATGACCCCCCCACCATGGTGAGCAGGGCCAGAAACTACTGGGGGGTCCGCCCTCCTCCTGGGGACAAGGGACATGGGGGTGGCAATGGGGCATCCCTGGCACCCAGCCCCCCAGCACCTCTCTCTCTCCTGTGGGTGCATCCCTGGGGGTTTCTCACCCCCGGGGGGGGGGCTGGGTACCCCTCCCCGCTATGGGATGGGCATTGTGGCACCTGCCGGTGCCCATAAAATCCCAGGGAAACCTGAGGAGGAGCCTGGCAAGTGGCGACCCCAAAACACCCCCCTGTCCCCCGTCTGGGTGCACCCTTGGGTGCTGCCTACCTTCCCCAAGTGCAGCAGCTGCAACGCCCTGCTCCGGGCCCGCCGCGGCCCCCCCGGTGCCCGGTCACCCATCGTGGTGACACCGGGGCAGCTCGGAGGGCACCAGGGTGGGCACAGCCGTGGGGACACCACGAGGCTCCGGTAACGCCGCTGGTGCCCCGAGCTGGGCCCTGCACCCACCGCGTTTCCTGCCGGGCTCGGGGAGCGGAAGAGACGCCCAGGGCGGAACTGGCTCCTCGTGGGGTTGTTGTCACCCGTCACCCACAACCTGCCACTTGTCACCCCCTCCAGCAAAGCCAAGGCAACCGAGCAGGAACTGCTCCAGGGTGATGCTGAGCAGGAATTGCACTGGGATGACTTTGGGTGGCCCATCTGGTGTCACACTGATCAAATGGAAGCTGATCTGGAGCTGCTGTGTCCCCACAACACCAGGATTATCCCATCCCGTCCCATCCCATCCCATGGGGTGCAGAGGGTGGCAGGCCTGAGGCCACCATGGTCCTGCCATGCCAGATGCCGGATGGTTTTGGCACTGGTTGGATTTGGGCAGGGAAGGGGAATGCTCCCCTCGTGGCACTGGGGTTGGGGACTATGCTGGGTCACCCCCAGAGGGGGCTCAGTGGCTTTGGGTGTGCAAAAGGCACAGCTGGGGGCATGAGGTATAAAATGGGGTGAAAATTAGGTGAAAAAGGGGTGCAAAATGGGGTGCAAAACACAGCCCCCCACCACCAATACCCCATTTCCTCCAGCAACTCCCCCAGGTGGCACAATCCCTCCAGCACTCCCTGAAGTGGGTGACACCGGGCTCAGGGTGCTCCAGGTGCCCGGGGTTACTCCGAAGTGAGGTACTCGGGGACAAGTGAGGAGTGGACAAGGTCGTGGGCCCCACCCCTCTGCCGGCACTGTCTCACCCTGTGTACCCCGGCCCGCACTGGTGGCCGGCAGGGACCCCCACCCTCGGGTGCCCCCCTCGGGGAGGTGCAGCCCAGGGGGTGCTGGGCAGAGCCCTTTGCTACTTACTGGTGTGGGGTGAGCATGGGTTTGGGGTGCCGGGGCGCTGGCCTGTGCCGGGGTGCACCCAGCACCCACCTCGGTCAATGGGTGCTGCGCCCAGGTGAGGCTCCCGCCCCGGCAGGGAGGAGCTGCCGCGCTTCCCTGTTAACCCTTTCTGCCTCCTCTCATCCCGGAACGCTCCGGGAACCTGAGGGATCACTGCAAAACCCCTCTGGGTGACGCCGAGGCCCCCCCAGAGACCACGGGGTTCTGCAGAATAGGGGGCTGAGAGAGCCCAGGGGTGCCCATGGGGGTGGGGGAACTGAGGCACGGGCCAGGGACTGAGAGTGGAGGGTGTGTGTGGGGGGGTCCCTGTGTGGGGGGTACCCCACGCTTCCGAAATGGTTCATTCTGGCAAACCCCTATGGTGGCGTCACCTGCAGTTTGTCCCATGGGGTCAGCTCGGTGGGGAGACGTGGGGTGTCCCAGCAGGGGCTGCGGTGCCGGGGTGTCACCCCACTCTGTGCCGGGGGTCACGGGGTCATGGTGGGGGAACACGGCCACTGAATCAGTCGAGGGGACGACGCTCAACA
>VYZP01038564.1:0-21069 GCA_013400635.1 Hypocryptadius cinnamomeus | reverse complement strand
CCCCAGCAGCTCCTCATTTACCCCAACAGCTCCTCATCCACCCCAGCAGCTCCTCATCCACCCCAGCAGCTCCTCATCCTCCCCAGCAGCTCCTCATTTACCCCAGCAGCTCCTCATCCCCCCCAGCAGCTCCTCATTTACCCCAACAGCTCCTCATCCACCCCAGCAGCTCCTCATCCACCCCAGCAGCTCCGAGCCAGGCCGGAAGGAGCGTGGTGGGTGCTGCCAATGTGTGAGAGAGATGGGAGTGAGGTTTGAGCTGAGGTTTGTGCCCTGCTCTCCCAGCACTGAGTGCAGTTCAAGGGTGTGACAACACCCCCTGCACAATGAAGCCTGTGACTCCAAACCCCAGACATCCACCCTTGTTTCACTGATCCCCTGACACCAATCTCATGACACCAACCCCTGAAACTGATCCCTCATCACCAACCCCTGTGACAGCATCGCTGTTGGGGACCATCTGCTTGCCACGGCTGGAATGGGAGAGCCCACCCTGACAGCAGGACCTGCATGTGGCAGGGAGACTGTGGGGACACCAGAGCTGCAGGGAAGGGACAGGCAGCCAGGAGGGAGCTGCCCTTGAGCAGGTGGCTCCGTGGAGGTGTCAGAGCTCCCTGATCTGGCTCAGCAGCAGCAGGAATGTGACACCCTGTGAAGGACCCCAGCTTGGGCAGGGGTTTCACTGCTCAGTCACCCGCAGAAACGTCCCTGCTACAAGGGCTGAGGTCAATTTTTGAGTTGTGATCCCCAGCTCCTCAGTGGCAGTAAAATGTGGCTCAGCCACATGCCAGCGGGGCAGCCGGATTTACCTTCACTGTGCAAATACCTAGTGTACAATCCATGTGTGAACAGCATGAAACACCTTAATTCCCCAAAAGATGTGTGGGACAGAGGCAGAGAAACACCCAGCAGTGCCAGGAAAGGGATCACAGCATCTCAGCTGGGGTGAAATTCTGCTCTGGAGAGGAAGTGCAAAACCTGAGGGACTCGGGACAGGGAAAGGCTCATGCATGGACAGGCAGGATTTGGGTGGAAAAGACCCATTCCCCCGGTGGAACACACTTCCACGTGGCCTCTCCGGATCAGCAGCAGTGGCAGCTGCTCCCCAGGCGTGGGGGGATTTGGGAAGCCGGGTTTTACCCGGAGTGGTTCCGAGCGAGAATCGGCATCTCCTGCCTCTAGCTCCCCCCGAGCTGCCGGAGCAGGAGAGGGTCCTGCGCTGGCGGGGTCATTGTTTGAGGCATTGCAGACACATCCTGCAGCGAGTGCCGGTGTGACCCGGCGGCCCGGGGCGGGCAGAGGGGCAGGAAGCCGCCTTTAGCTCCGCGAGGATGTCGGCTGAGCCGCTTTCCTGCTGCACAACCTCCACCGTCAGGGTGAGAAAGAAAGAAAGACGTCAACAAACTTCAGAGCTCGGCTCCGCGGGACACGAGACCTCCAGCCGGCCGCCAGCCAGCTCAGCCCTGCGTGCCAGCACTTTCCAGAGCCCGGCTGCTCTTTTTCCAGGGAAAATCGGTCCCCTGGGGATGTTGTTGTCCTCGATAATGAGCTCCGTGCTGTCCCTGTGGCAGGGAGGGGAGCGAGCAGCGCTGCTCCTCCTCCACGGAAATACTCGCAGCCCTGGAACACATGGAGCACCCACGGATCCCGGCAGCCGTGGTGTTTTCTGCAGGTTCTGGGTGTTGCTGCTCACTTTTAGGGATTGCCAGGCAAAGTGAGACCACGCAGCCCATGAGCCTGTGAAATCTCTCTGCCAGGATTGTGCTCAATGCCAAATAGGCTAAGACAGCACAAGAGGAAACGGCCTCAAGTTGCCTCAGGGGAGGTTTAGGTTGGATATTATGGGAAATTTCTTCACTGAAACAGTTGTCCAACTCTGGCAGAGGCTGCCCAGGCAAGTGGTGGAGTCACCATCCCTGCAGGGATTTAAAAGCCCTGTGGATGTGGCACCTGAGGACATGGGTCAGTGGTGGCCTTGGCACTGCTGGGGGAACTGGACTCAATGATCTTACAGAGCTTTTCCAACCAGAATGATTCCATGATTCTACAGCATAACCATGGAGATGTGGATCTCTCCACCTACAGTGGAGCAGGCTCCTGGGCTGGAAGGGTTTGACTTCTTCAGCAAACCCTGATGGTGGGGATAAGAGCTCTCCTCTAGCACCATCCCCATCCTGATTCCAACTTCTGTCCATCTGCTGCACCCCAACCCACAGCTGACCCCACTGCAGGACAGGTCCCTCTGCCTGTGAGGAATGGAAGCTCTGTGGGAAGGGGAAAACCCCAGTGAGAGCCAGTATCACCCCTCTCCTGCTGGGAACACCCTCAGCCTCTCCCAGCACATCCCACAGTGCTGCCCCCCATCCACCTCTGCTCCCAGAGCAGCTGTGGCTGCCCCATCCCTGGAAGTGTCCAAGGCCAGGTTGGACAGGACTTGGAAGATGTCCCTGCCCATGGCAGGGGGTGGCACTGGGTGGGCTTTAAGGTCCCTCCAACCCAAACCATTTTGGCATTCCATGAAATCTGTGCCCATGTGTCTGTCCTTCCTTCCATGGCTGTAGAGGGATGGAGGACAGTCCCACTGCTGCTTCCCCTTCCCTCCTGCAGCCCCTGCAAGGGGTCATACTGACCCTGAGTGCAAGAGGCACTTGCCAGGTGAGCAAGACAGGGACATGCAAAACCTTCCTCCTCCTCCCTCCAGCCCCTTGGCTGCCCTGGCACCCAGCACTGAGCAAGGCTTTTGCAGGCTGACAGCAAGGTACTGGTGGCTCTGCATCTTCAGTCTGCAAAGCCACCTCTCTTGGTGACATCTTGGCTCTGTGAGAACAGTCTGCTCCTGCCCCAAACAGCCCAGATTTGGTTTGGAGCATCCTGGAGCTGATGGGTTCCATGAGAACATGGGCATGAAGATGTGGGCATGTGAGGATGAGTCCCACAAGGATGGGGGAACCACAAGGACATGGCTCCCACGAGGACATGGGCACCATGAGGATGTGGCTCCCACAAGAATGTAGGAGGAGATGAAGACAGGGCTTCCATGAGGACATGGGCACCATGAGGATGTGGCTCCCACAATGACATGGGCAAATTTGGCTCCCACGAGGACATGGGCACCACAATATGGTTCCCATGGCTGAGCACATGGGAACCACAAGTTGCAGGCATCACGAGGATGCACAACCACCTCAGAGCCATTTCCAGCTCCCCACGTGCCTTGCAAGTGGGGCCTGTGACCAGAACTCAGGTTGGCTGGGGCTCCTGGCGTAAGGCAGGCTGTGCCCCTGGGTGCCCTGGCCGCAGTGGGACGGGCAGAGGTGGCTCTCTCACCTGGTGGTAGTGTCGAACTCGAAGGGGAAGATGATGTCGCTGCTGTTGCAGATCTGGCAGATGAAGCCGCGCTGGGTGCACAGGTCGCAGCTGTAGACGTGCTGGGATGCGAACTGCAGCAGCGACTGCAGGAAGGTCTCGAAGGTGCCCTCAGCGATCTGGGGGGACACTGGGGTCAGCGCTCCTGGTGGGGTTGGCTGTGTCACACCCATCCTTTGGGCTCCACCTGAAGGCAGGGCTGCCCTCCAAAACAACCCCCAGCCCACAAGCCTGGGGTGCAGTGGGACCCTGGACTGCTGAGAGCAGCACCCACAACCTGCCAGGATGGGGCTCCTGGCTTGGGAATCACTGAAAAACCCAACTGCTGGGAACCCCTGCTGAAGGAGCAGCATGTGGCATCCCCACAGACACCAAGGTGTTTTCACCTGGAAAATCCCAACAACTGGGCCAGGGGGCTAGGAGGAATCTGGTCTAGTGGGAGGTGGAACTGGATGGGAGGGGGTGGGTCTGGGTCGTCTTTGGGTCCCTTCCAACCCAAACCATTCTGTGATTCTATGACCATACACAGCTCTCACCTGCCTCAGATCAGCCACGCTGTATTTGTGGGGACACTCCAGGAGGTAATGCCTGTGATCAAGCCTGCAAAGAAGCACAGAGAGGAAGGAGGTAGATGGTCTCCACCACACCTCCAAGAGCTTTGGAGCAAGGAGCAACCTGGATGAAGCAGCCTTTTAAAACGGATCACTGCAGAGCCCATTTTCACATCCCAAATCCTGCCAGTGGAAATCATGTGAGAGTATTTCAAAGGGGGGGAAAAAAGAAAATAAATATCTCATCTATTTTGCCAGGTGTTTCCTGTCCAGCCAGAAGCTTCTCGGTCAGGAAGGTATTTCCTGAGTCACAGCTCATTGTGCTGACCCAGCCAACAGATGGATAACTCCTCAGAGCTGATGATATGGAGGGAAAAACCAGCCTGAGCCTTGGCAGCACCGCTCCTTGCTCCCATGGTGAGTGAGGAGGGGGACCAGGAGACCACCAGGGTGCCAAGAGAGGGGAATGTCACCCCGGGAGGGACTCACCGCTTGCTGAGCTCCTTCAGGGCGCCGCTGCGGCACATGATGAGATAATCCCCCAGGAGCTTCAGCTGCTCCCGGCTGCGCAGGATCCGCCCCATCCTCTCCACGTGCTCGTAGAGGCTCTCGTTGACCAGCCTCAGGTCGATCAGTGGCTGGTTTCGGATCTGCGTGAGGAACTTCAGGGCCTGCTTGCACACCTGGGGCACAGAGAGAGGGCACAGGTGGACACAGACCATGGAGCAGCCCCAGAGCTCGGAGGGAGGTTTGGGTTGGGCACTCCCAGCGCAGGGAATGCCCAGATGGACCCGCAGGAAGCAGATGCTGGAGGCAGCGCAGGACTCACCCCCCGTTTGGCCAGATCCCAGTTGTGGATGAGGCGGGAGGGGATCACGCTCTCCTCGTCCCGGTGGCAGCTGTCGCAGTAGTAGAGCCCCGAGAAGGCGCAGAGCTTGGGCCTGGCGAAGGAGAAGCCGATCTGCCGGGAGCAGCCTGTGGGAGCAGGGGGTGAGAGGGGACTGTGCTGCCCACGGCCTCTGCCCACCACTGCCAGATGGGGGAGGAGCTTCTGGCAGCGTGGAATTGAGCAATAAAGTTTTGGGAAAGGGTAGAGACCACCTAAAGCACCTGTAGGATGTTCAGTGTGAGGCCTCCAGCCCCCTCCTCATGGATTTAAGCCTGTGATAGTTCACTGCTTCACTTTTTCTCCATGAAAAGGAGGCTGAACTATCTGTGAACCCACTTTTATCCATCCAGTGGTTCAATTGTTTGGTTTTTTGTTTTTTTAGGAAAAGTGAATTCTGGCAACATCCCAGTGGTTTAGGGAAGAACCTAAATCTGACTTGCTGTCTCATCACCTCCACCATTAGCTTTGCACTATTTTGCCTTCACTCAGCCTTTTCTTTTCTGCTGATGTCACAGGGTACCAAAACCTCATCTGCAAGGGATGAGATCAGGATGGATTAACCCCAAACCACCTTTATGATAGCAGTGGGGAACCCGTCTTGGCTTCCCTACCCCCATCCACTGCACTCTGGAATAGCTGGAGCTCATCCCCACAAAATATTCATGGAGATCACGTGTTGCTTTCTGAATTAATAAGAAAAACCAGCCTTTATTGCTTATTACTCTGAGGTGGAAGGGAACACATTGGGTGTCAGGCTGGGAGGGGGTGAAAGAAGAGCAGGCAGATCCCTAAAGAAAATCTACACAGAAAAACCGGGAATTTGTCTTTTTGGCTTCCAGCTGTGGGGAGGTGGAAGATGCAGGACAGAGCCTGGAAGGGAAGGCAGAGACCAAATAGACCAGAAAAAAAAAATTATATTAAAAAAAGAGAGACATTAAAATAAAAACTCAACCTGCTGGAGGGTACAAGAAATATAATTGAAGCAGGAGAGAAATATGAAATTTAATTAACTTAGCAAGGTGAAGAGCAAATTACAGCTCCTGTGGAGGTCAGTGAAGGTGCCACCAGAATCTCCCTGTGTGCTGAGAGGCGTCAGGGGAAGGGTAAATGATTGTTTTGCAAAATCAGCCCGTCACACCCATGGCAATCCCCGCTCCCGTGCTGCCTTACTGGAAAAACTGCTCCAGATTGCACTTTCCCCACAGGCTGGGGCCTCAAAATGCCCAGGAAGAGAGTCCTAAGCTTCCTGATCTACCTAAGGTTGCTTCAACCCCAGCTTCCCACTGTTTGTACCAAAAGCATCTTAAATGGGACCCCAGTAACATCCCAGTTGGACTGGGCTGGGGTGGGATGGGGGCTCAGCATGGGGGGCTCACCCTGTGCCCACAGGACACCAAAGGTGCCCCTGACTGGGGACATGAAGCCCCACCAAGGAGATCTTGTGCTGCTGGGTTCCTGGGAAAACAGAGAAGCTGCAGCTGTCCCATCCCTGGGGACAGCTTGGACAGAGTTTGGAGCACCTTGCAATAGTGGAAGATGCCCCTGTCCATGGCAGGGGGTGGCACTGGGTGGGCTTTAGGGTCCTTCCAACCCAAACCATTCCATGGTTTGTACCTGCACAGATGAAGCTCTGCGAGTCCAGGCCCTTCTCCATGGGGATGGCCACCAGGTATTGCAACAAGAAGCCGTTTTCCTTCACAATGTTCTTCAGGACCACCTGGGAGTGCCCATCCAAGCTGCCCCCCAGGGTCAGCGCCTCCTCAGCACCCTCCAGGTAGGACATGAGCACCTCTCGGACCAGCTCCCGCCACGAGGCCGCCTCCTCCGCGTTCTCAGCCTGCAGCTTCAGCACAGCCTTGGAGGTGATCACCTTGAAGAAGGAGGGTCCCCCCAGGCTGGTGTCTGGAAGGATGTCCTGGATGGTTTCTATGCCGTAACTGTTGCTTAAAATTTTGTCATTGTTTCTGATTTTAAAGCACTTCAGAGTTTCTAGAGACAAGGAAAAAATAAACGGGACCCAGGTTTTGTCCACGTCCATGTACAGAACAGCCTCTTTGATCGCATCCAGCTCTGCTTCTGGAGCTGGACTCCAGTCCAAGCTGTTCCCAGGCACATCACTGTACTGGAGAGCACTGGAATCACCCTGGATGGGCTGGGCTTCTCCTCCATCCTCCGAACACTCCAGAGTCTCCCAGTCCTCCTCCTCCAGCTGCGGCCGGCACTTGCGCAGTGCCTCGCGGATCCTGTCCAGCCAGTCCTCGGCCTCGTCCTGGGAAGGGGCTCGGAGGAAGAGCTTTTTACCCAGGAAAACCAGCTCGAAGCGGCCATCTGAGTGGGTGAGCGCCAGGGACTCGCAGCGCAGCAGGGAGAAGGTCTCCACGCAGATCCGCTCCTCGTGGTCCAGGAAGAGCCGCAGCTCCAGCGGGGACAGCTCGCAGGAAAACTCCTTCCAAATCCCCATGGCTCCTCGCCGTTCCAGGCTGCCCAGCTTCAGCAGCCCGCGGAAAGGGTTGGAAAGACCTGGGGCAAGAGATGGCTCAGTTTGAGTGAGAGAGGGGAAGCTGGTGGGGAGAGAAAAGCCAAGAGGGGCTCAAAGCAAGCACCCAGAGGTGTGGCAGGGGTGAGAGCCAGTGCTGGTACATGGTGAGCTGGGGCAGGAGCTGACGGGACCTTGGTCTCCATCACTGTCCACCTGCATTTGGGTTTCTGTCCCCTGAATTTGGGTTTTGAGGCTGGGAACAAGTGGGATAAAGGAAAGGTGTCCCACAGGGTGGACGAACTCTCTCCCACTAAAATGCTTCCCCATCACAGCTTCCCTGGGCTCAGCAATGCCTTGGGAAGCTTCTCCACTGCCTCCTGTAAGCTCCCAGTGCTGCCATCAGCTCCCACCAGCCAACAGCTCTCCCCAGCCAGCCCATCCCCACCTGGAGCAGCCCCTGAGCACGAGGGCAGCAGGAGGTGGCACGTACCCATCTGCCTGCGGTGCACCACGCTGAAGCCCTTCTGCTCCCGCTCCGGGGACATTTTGGGCTTCCCAGTGTCCGAGGATGGCACTGAGAGCCTCTCCAAGTCCAGAGCACTGATGAGCCCCGGGGCTGGCCCCTCGCTGTCCCCCTCTGGCCCGAAGCCATTGGTGTCAGCTGTGCTCCTGCTGCTCTCTCCCGGGGAAGGTCTGTAGAAATCATCTTCTGAGATCCAGCTCTTCTGTTAAAAAATGAAATATTACTAATTATTAAGCTCATAAAACACCCTGTACCCCTCAAACACACACATTCACAGCAACCCCTCCTCAGGGGCTGCTCCTGCACAGCCCAAATCCCAGGCACTGATGTGTGGATTTAATGGAAGGTGTCCCTGCTCATGGAAGGAGGTTAGGAATGAGTTTTAAGGTCTCTTCCTCCCCAAACCATTCCATGACTGTCTCATTTTCTGCTAGACATTCCCAGGTGCATGGCTCCCTTGCTCCCTCCAGTCAGAGAATGATCCATGGAACTGTGTCAACAGCTGGAAAATACTGGGATTGTATTCTGGTGGGATAATGAAGTCCAAAATCCATCTGTTCTCTCCCCCTAAAATCACTGTGGAAGGAGAACACATTCCCTGCAGTGACCACAGGTCCATGGGGTTTCACTGATGGGGGTGAAATTCCAGCCCTGCCATGGAAGGGCACGAGCTGGAGCAGCAGCATCAGGAAGAACAGAGATGGAGAGAGGCACAGAGATGTCCAGGGTGAAAAAGAGACCTATTGCTCACAAGAGGATGCTACAGGGGCCTGGGCCATGCAGGGAAAAAATAAGGCAGGGAAAGCAGAAGAAACTTCTGTCTGCATGTGCCAGGAGGGGATGAGATCCATGAGCTGAAAAAAAAGTGGCTGTAGCTTCTCCAGGAGCTTTTCTGGCTACAAGAATCCCAGAATCATTAAGGGAGAAAAGCCCTTTGAGTCCCACCTGTGCCCAATCACCACTGTGGCAGCCAGACCAGGGCACTGGGTGCCATGTCCAGGCACTCCTAGGACACCTCCAGGGATGGAGACTCCACCACTTCCCTGGGCAGCCCCTTCCAAAGCCTGACCACCCTTTCAGTGAAGAAATTCTTCCTGAAAGGAGCAATGCTCTGGGACAAGGTCCCTGAGCAAACACCAGGAGGAAAAAAACAACCCAGCTCAGTGCCTTGGCACAAGGGAGCAGCATTCCTAGACCCTTCTTGGGCTGCATCCCAACAGGAATGTCCTTTCAACTCCCCTTTGCAGCCTCCCAAGAGCCTTTTATTTTGAGTAAGAATCGAAGTGACAGCAGAAGAGCTGTCACCACCCTGCAGGGAGGATCACGGGTGGCAGCTCCTGGATTACTCCTGGGGCAGGAATGCAGGTTGCTCCATGAGTCATGGAGAGCAGGGGGAATTTCCTGTTGACACAGTATGTTATACATAGATTAGGTCAAACTGGCTCTGGGCCACGAGGAAGCAGCGGAAACGGGATAAGCGGGAGGGAACCGAGAGGAGCAGAGAGCAAAAGGAGAAATGGTCTGGGGGGTGTGAGGTACATCCTACCCTCACCAGCATGGAAAGGATGGGAACCAGCATGGAAACAATGGGAACCAGGACGGAACAGTCAGTAAGGAATGAGACAGAGGACAGGGCTGTTCAAAGAGTTTCCTACAAGCAGAGGCCAGTGGATGTAGATCAGCTCCTGGTGGCAGCAGGGGAAATCCGCCCTGCTCAAGACCAACACCCGGGAATGCCATCCCACTCTGGGAACAGATGTGCTGCACGAGGATTTTCCCACTGGGAAACCAGTTTGTTTCCTGTATAGTCAACCCTTTTCCCTCCTCTTACATGGACCATAAATGAAGAAAAGTCCCCATGAGAACCTTGACTCTGGGGCTGTTTTATCGCTTGCACACAGCCCACAGGCAGATTTGTGCAAGAGCTCACCCCTCTCCAGATATCCCTAACAAACTCAAAACTTCCTGCAGCAGCTGCTCCTGGAGAGAGATGACTGACAGGCCAGGCAGGGCTTCAAAAGCTTTGGTGCCTCTTTCACCAGGGAACACAGACTTTGATCCAGTTTCTCCTGAGGCAGCTGCATGGCCACAGCTCCATCACTGATAACCAAGTGGAAGCAGCATGGAAGATGGGAGTTTGGAGAAATCTATCCATGGAAGTGTCCAAGGCCAGGCTGGATGGGGCTTGGAGCAACCTGGTCTAGCAGAAGGTGTCCCTGCCCATGGCAGGGGGTGGAACTGGATGAACTTTAAGTCCCTTCCAACCCAAACCATTCTGGGATTCCCTGATCCTAGAAAAGCAGTGCCTTTTGGAGCTGTCCCCAGTTTCATTTCCCTTTTCCACAGGATACCAACCCAAGGAGATGGGAAGGGAGGGAGCTGTAGCACATACCGGACAGCCCAGCAGGGGAGAGAGCAGGTGCGGGGCCGTGGGGCTGCGCTCAGCCCGGCTCCCCTCGCTGCCGCTGCTGTTCGCTCTGCCCGGACCCTCCCGAGGGGCCGGAGCTCCGGAGGCGCTGCCGGCATCTCCGTCCCCGTGGCCGGGGGGCGTGGGGGCTGCTGTCCCAGCAGAGATGTCCCTGCTGGGGGGAGGCTCCTGCTGCGCTCCGTGGGACGGTGCCGGGCGGGCGGGCGATGCCGGGGGTTGCGGGGGTGGCCGGGGGGAACAGCCCAGCACGCTGGGGAGCAGCCGTCCCTCCGGGGCCTCGGGGCTGGGCCTGGCCTTGCTGAACTCGGACAGCACCCTTGAAATGGAAAAGTGATTGGTTTGAAGGCAGCTCAATAACCAAAACCTATAAATCCCCGCCCCGTTATTGCAAGTTGTAACCATGTAAAAAGGGTTCAGTGTCACTGCTGGCTTCTGTGGGATGGCAGTACGGTGTGGCTGGAGAATCCCAGTGATGCCAATAGGAAAATATGAGATTTGTGCCCCACAGAGCAGCGCCAGCCCCATGGCATGGAGCAGGACCCTGCCGGTCAAGGGAGCATTTCCCAATTACATCCATGAATGGGGTTTAATTTGGTGGATGAGGGAGAGGACTGGATGCTCCCCACAGCCCCAGCCCCATGTACAGCTCCTGGACACGAATCCAGCCTTGGACCACATGCCAAATTCCAACTGTTTTCATTAATGAGCAATTAACAGTGGAACCTGGCCAGAGGACTGGCTGTTCCCGTAATCCCACTCCGCTGCCAGCCCCAGAATTAAACCAGCCCAAGATTAAAACTCAAAGGAGTGTCTCCATCACGAGTTTAATCCAATCAAGGCAGGCTTTTCCAGGATCATTGGAAGATGCAAAATCCTGGAAGTAGGGAATGATGCTGTTATAGATGGGGAAGCACAGTCTGCAGCTCCAACTCTTCCTGAAGACTGGCAAGAGGCATCACCCCGAGGCTCAGCTCCCTCAGAGTCACACTCTAAGGGTGACAGGCAAAATATCTACAGATTACTCAGAGCTTATATAACCCTGGAAATCTTTGTGCTGGATGCTTGGCAGGGATAAATCACAAGGATGACAAACCAACAACCTCCCTTTCTGAATGATTTGCCGAAGCTGCAAATTACAACCCTTCCCTGTGACCAAACTCATTTCTTTTCCCCTGTGGAAAGCCCTGGAGCATCCCCCAGTGTACACCAGGAAGATGTGACATTCCTGAAACTAGGGAGCAGCATTTTTCTGACGTTTCTGCCCTGGTAAAGAGGACACGCACACTTCAGAGGCTATGAGCTCATCTGCAGTGGGAGCAGGGTCTCAACAAGCCCTGCTGAGTGGTTCGTGCAAAGAACAAAAGCTCCTTCTAGAAGGGAAAAAGAGCTTGTTAAAGGCAAACAGGGAGAAAGACGTCCTGCCTATAGAGAGAAAACAATGAGAGTCTAGAGAGGGTCAAAAATCCCTTTGGAGAGGAGATGTAGGGAGAGACTCACTCCTGCAGGGACCTGTCCAGGTCCTCGGCGGTGGCCGTGCCCAGGTCGGAGTCGCAGGACAGCGGCTCCTCGCCGCGCTCGGGGCTGCGGGCGCACGGCGCCGGGGGGAGGCTGTCGGAGCCCAGGCTGGACGAGAGCTGGGACGAGCTCGTGGTGTTCAGGCTCAGCGAGGACGACGTGAGCTTGATCTTGCTGCTGGCTTTGCCGATGGGCAGGACAGGGGCTTGGATCTCGATCTCATCTGACCCTGAGGACTGGGAGATGGAGCCCAGCGATGCCTTCCTGTGGGGTTCGGAGGACGTGAGGGGCTCCAGCAGCTCGGACACGGGACACAGACCCGACAGGGACAGCGGGGTGACGGTCCACTCGTTCAGAACTGCTGACTTGTAGGAGAGCTCGAAGGTTAAGGAGGATAAACCCTGCAAGTAGCAGAGGAGAAACTCGCACTCCTCGGCATCCAGGAGCACGGCTGGGGCTTGGTAGTACTCGTGCAGCCGGGCCCGGTCCCGCAGCAGCAGCTTCAGGTAACACTCCATGAGGCCGTCGTTGAGCGCCAGCCGCAGCCAGGCCCGGCAGCGCCCCACGTCCGTGTTGATAAACATCAGCTGTTCCAGCTCTGAGACAATATTCCTGGGAAAAGAGGAAAAAGAACAGAACAGGAGTGAGTGGCTCTGTTTTGGTCCATTGTGGGGTGCAGGAGGGCCAGAGCCTTCATCAGACACTGCACAACCTGTCCTGCTACAGGGAGTTCAGGAGCTGGGATAAAAAAAGCTGTGGAAAATCTCTCTCCTTCATGGAGAATGTGGTTTTCCATGGAGGAAGATGGCTCCTGAATGGCTCAAACTAAATATGTTTGTAAGGACTCCAGGCAGCCCTGCAGTGCTTCTGGCTGACCATCCTCTCTGACTGGAGGCATCTCCCACCCATTGCTTGCACTGAATGATGCAGAGAATTCCTGCTGTCCTTGTGTATTTGTGGGGTTTGTGCTGGCTGGATCACTCCTTGGTGACAACCACATGTCTAAATTCTCACTTCAAATTTAAAAGCAGTCAAAACACAGTGAAAAGTGTTGTGGCAGCCCCAAAAAACCAACCTGACTGGAGTTGAGCTCAAGTAATCTCAAACTCCTGAATTCAGCTGTTCTTCTCTAAAATCCAACAGCGACACCATGCTCCCTGATCCCCCCTCCCAGCTCACTCACACACCTCAAAAACCAGAGCAAAGGTTTTGTAAGACTTCTTTCCTAATCTGTCTCTCAAGACAGAAGAAAAAACCTTCAAAGGCACAAAAATATCCCCCATAGCATGTGAAAGAGTTATTTTCATCTGCTCTTTCATAATTCAGGTGTCGGTGATGGAGCTGGATGAGGCTTTCAGAACAATTTGTGTGTGGGCTGTTATTTACTGTGTGTGAACTTGACTTAGGGAGTGGCTTAGAAAAACCCAGTAAACAGTGATCACTCAGGAGAGACCTCCTTAAAGGCTGGCTGGGACACGAGGAAACAGGGCCAACCAGTCCCAGCAGATGCAGGCCAGGAGAGAGCCCAGATCCCTATGTTGTGCATAAGCAGCCACTGCTGGAGACCAGTGTGGCCACTGGGGCTACACTGGGCCCAGAAATCCAGCCTGGCATCCAGAAATAATTAACAAAGGGGTGTGCCTTCAGTTTCAATCCTCAACTTTTTGGGGACATCAGCTCACCCCAGCACACGCTGAGCAGGGATGTGAGGGCTCAGCCCCTCTTGGCACCGCAGGGGCTTCACTGCTACTTCCATCTCCCAGGGTCCTGTGCAGGGACCCCAAAGCCCTGTGAGAGAGAGCATGTTTCCCTGCAGCTGAGGGGACTGAGCACACAGATGGGGAGACACATATCTGTCCATTGAGCCATCCTCCTCATTCCCTCAATCTGACAGCACCAAAAGAAGGGATAAACCTGAGCACGTGAACCCCTGCCAGCAGCAAGAGCCTCTCACCGATGCGTGATGCTCTTCAGCAGGCTCCAAAAGACTGGCTGGGGAAGGGGCCCCCGACCTCCTGATTTCTTCCCCTTCCCCCCACTCTCTGCCTTGATGTGCTTTGCCTTCAGGCCATGCACAAACACAGCTTCCAGGGCACTGCAGAGCGTGTTGGCGTTGCTGTCATCGCTGGTGACCACGGCGTCCGAGCTCACGTACTGCTTCTGCAGAGCCTTGATGGCATTCACCAGTTGCTTCTTGATCAGCTGCAAGACAGGAGGGGCAGGTTTGGATTATAAAAGTGAAAATATTAGGAAAGATTTAATGTATAAGAGCTCAAAAAACAGTAAGGCTTATCCACAGTGAAGCACCATGTGATTCTTGCCTCATCCTCACTCTTTGGAGCGGCTGAACCGGTCAAGCTGGGGACTCACACTCTTGCCATCTGGCTTATGTTGTCATAAAAATAATAATTTATGCAATTTTAGCTGGTGTTTCAGAACTGGGGTTGCCTTTAGAGTGTGTGGTGCTTCCTCTGCAGACAAGAAATGGCTTAAGAGGATGGGGAAAAAGGAATTGGTTCTTTCCAGGCGCTCTCTCGAGGGGAACACGAGGATTAAGTGTGGGTGAGAAAGGAGAAACTCAGAGGAGGGAACGGATCCCCTGAGCTCGTGCAGATCAGCCCAAGCAGCATGTGACATGTGACACGGGGCCCGCCAGCAGAAATCAAAGCCATCGACCTCACTGGCTGTGCTGGGTAAACACTCAGGGGACGGGCCCCAAACCAGCGGGGTTGGGAAGGACATCGGGGTTCAGCTGCTGCCCTCAGAGAGACTCAGTGGGTTCTGGGATGTGGGAATTTGGCCTTCCAGCAGCTTTACTTCCTCTTTCACCAGTCAAAAGCAGCAAGTTTGGTGAATTTAGCAATTTCATGCCAGTGGAGAAGATTTTTCCCAAAGCAGCTGAGCCTGGATACCTCAACCAAACATTATTTTATCATTATTTTAAATTTAAGGTTTTGTTTCCCATCAGGTGCTTGGAAAACACCACAAATTCCTCCTCAATTCCAACCAAACAATCCATGTTTTAGCACCACACAGCATTCCCAGCAAATGCTGAATGTTCCCTGAGGAGGGCTCTGCACATTTTGACTCCAGCCTGGGTTGGCTGCACAAACCCATATTAAATTTCCAGCCTGGGATATTTTTTTCAGCATCTAAATAAGATTCCCAGCAGCTGTAGCTTAAGGACAACAGCCAGGGGAGCGTGTCCCTTACTTGGGGTGCTGTTTTCCAGCTTTTTCAGCTGCCCTCCAGGTCTGCTGCTCCATGGAAGGAGCACTGAGGGCTGAGAAGAACAAAGAGTGCAGATGATTTTATCAGTCATGCACGGATTCATCCATGGGAGGAATAAAACACTTGGGTTTAATTGTTGGTGTTGGACTTTGCTTGTTGAATGTGTTTAGACTCCTGAAGTTGGGTGAAGAGACCCCAAACTGGGGGGAACAACACTCCTTCATCCAGGTACCAGAGCTGAGCACCTTCCCTGGCCCACATGAGGTCTTGCAAAGGCCAAGGTGTGATTTAAGCCCTTATTTCCTTAAATCCCCCAACCCAGACAAACCATCAAGGATCCCTTTCCAACCCCACTATAAACCATCCTAATCCCAGCTGGCAGTACCCAGAAGTCCTGCCTGCCCCCAGCAGTGCCTGGAGCTGCACTGGGAGCTGTCTGGGGAGCACTGAGGACTCTGGCTCACCTGGATGGTTTCCTTGGGGTCCTCGGGGTGGCTGGAATGCATCTCTGCTGCTGCCGCTCCCCACGCTCACTTCACATGTCACCTGTGGGACAAGGAGGGCATGGCTGAGCACCCAGGGGTCCCATCCCAACCACCTGTCAGGGGAAGGGCTCCTGGTGCCACCCACAAGGGATGGATCCTGCCCTGAGGCATTCTGCAGGTGGTCATGGCCAGGACACTGTGGGATCTGAGCTGGAAGTGACTGACATGGAAAGGTACTATGATTCCAGGGACAATGCCTGGGGACACTTCCCAGGGGCCACGAGAGTTTCAGGCAAAATAGAGCATGGCCAAGAGACCAGGAGGGAGTAATGAACCCCTCAGGCAGGCCTGGCCAGCAGTGCCACAGGCATGGCCAGGAACTGCTCCCCTTGTCCCTGTGTCACCTGGAATGCCTATGTCTGGAAAAGGCACCCAAAATCCATGGGGGAGTGGCATTAGGTGGCCTGGGTAAGGGGTGTCACCCCCCAGCAGAGCCTGGGGAGAGGTGACAGCAGTTCAGCTCTCTGTCACATGCCAGAGGAGTGATGCTGCTCCAAACCCAGCTGGGACAGACCCTATCAGCACAAAGCTGTCTGGGGAGATGGGAAAGAATCATGGAATGCCAGGATGGTTTGGGTTGGGAAGGACCTTAAAGACCATCCAGTTTCACCCTCTGCCATGGGCAGGGACACCTTCCACTATCCCAAGGTGCTTCAAGCCCCATCCAGCCTGGTCTTGGACACTCCTAGGGATCCAGGGACAGCCACAGATGCCCTGGCAATCCTGTGCCAGGGTCTCTCCACCCTCACAGGAGGAATTTCTTGCCAATATCCAGTTTGAATCTCCATTTCTAGTTTAAACCCATTCTCCCTTGTCCTGTCACTGTCTGCCCATATAAAGTCCCTCTCCACGTTTTTAAAAGCCCCTCTAAATACTGGAAGGCTTTGGGGTCTCCATGAGGCAAATGAACCTCAACATTTCCCCATGCTGGGGGGTGCCAGGGCTGCTCTGCTGCTTTGGTGGGAAACAGAGAAAAAACCAGTGCCCTCCTGGCAAAACCAGTGCCCTTATGGAAAACCCTGCAAAGACCAGATCTGAACAGTCTGGGCAGCCTGGCCAGGTCACCTGCCACTGCAGGGACAACAAGGGACCTTTGACTTCTGACTCTTGACTTCCTGCCCTGCTCCTCCCTCGGGGCTGTCTGCAATACCCAGCTGTGCCTGGAGCCTCTAAGCAGAACACATGGTGTCAGAAGGACACCCATGGCACAGCTGGATCCCTCTCCAAACACAGCTGGATCCCTCTGCAAACACAGCAGGGCCTGGCATGAAGAGGGGTCCGAGAGCTGCTCCAGCACCTGTGACTGCTCACAGCTTCCTAAGGATATGAGAGGCTGGAGAAGGAATTTATTTATGGAATCCCAGAATGGTTTGAGCTGGAAGGGACCTTAAGGCCCATCAAGTCCCACCCCCTGCCACAGGCAGGGACACCTTCCACTGTCCCAGGGTGCTCCAAGCCCCGTTCAGCCTGGCCTTGGGCACTTCCAGGGATCCAGAGGCAGCCACAGCTGCTCTGGGCACCCTGTGCCAGGGCCTCACCAGCCTCACAGGGAAGAATTTCTTCCTAATATCCCATCTAATTGTCTCCTCTGTCAGTGTGAAACCATTCCACCTTGTCCTATCAAACTATTCCCTTAAGCTGGAATCACTTGCCATCCAAATGGAGAGGGAGAGCCCAGCTGTTGGCCACAGGGTTGGATCTGCCTCTGGCAGACAACAGGCTTGGAATGGCACTGATGTGTCAGATTTTATTTCCAAACCAACACAAAATCCCCAGAGCTTTCTCTGAGCAGAGCTGACAGCATCAACCTGCCTCTCTCCTGCCAGGCCTGGGCAGAACCATAGTTTGCTGAGCAGCTCCTCCATGACCACAGCCAGTCCTGAAGGCAGCATTGTCCAATTCAGGAGAAGTTTAAACCCAGAGTGGCCCAAATCTGCAGTGGCCCAAGCCCAGAGTAGCTCAAGTCTGGAGCAGCCCAAATGCAGACATCCCAGACCTGGAACATTCCAGACCCAGAGCATCCTGTGCAGGTAGAGAGCAGCTGGCCCTGCTGAGAGCAGCAGGACAAGAACTCCTTGGGGCCAAACCCAGGACAGATCCTTGATGTTTCCAGCGTTCACAGACGATTTCAGAGAAAACGAAACTGGTTTTGCTGTGGCTTGTCATAAGATTTCCTCTCCTTGTGTTGCAACACAGAAATGGAAGAGCACAGGAAAGTTAACCACTGGCTCAGGGGCTGCTGGGGGGTTGGGGAAGTGAGGGGCCCCTGAAGTGGCAGCAGTGGTTGACAAGGACCACAGGGAGCCACCTGCATGTCTGCCTCTCACCTGGGAGGCTCTGCTCCTTAGGGCTGGGCAGCCTCTGCCCCTTTCCCCACTACCTCCTGCTACTCCCTGAGGACAAGAGGCACATCCCCCCAGGACAATGAAGGTGAGAGACCCAAGGATGGGAAATCCAAGGTGAGAGGAGACCCAGGTGTGGAAGAAGAATTAAGGGTGAGGGAGATCTGAGGGTGAGACCCGAGGGTGGGAGACTTGAGGAGGGGCACAGGGTGGCATTTCCCATGCCCAGGGAGGTAGCACAGGTGTTCCAGCTCCAGGACCACCCTGGAGTCCTGAGCTGCTCACAAGGAAAGGGGTGACAGCAGAGGTTTTTCAAAGACTTCATCTAAGTTTTACAAAGACCTCATCTTAGTTTTACAAAGTGAGAGTTATTCCCCCAAAATACTTTCCTTTGCCAGCATCACCTCTCCCAGGAGGAGACAAGGGCCTGCAGGAGGAGAGAGCTGAGGAGGACAACCCACCACGGGACTCTCCACTCCCACCACGACCAGTCCAACCAGTTTATTCCAGCGCCATGAATCCACACAGCACCATTCTGTGGGACAGCATTTTCCTGAATAATGAGTGCAAGGAAGCAGCTCTGAGGAGGATTTCGCCAAGCAAAATCTTAGGTGAAACACAGGGGAATCAGAACAGGGCACTGGGTCTAGAAAGACCTAGAAGGCTCTGGAGCACTTCCAGGCAGAACGGCTGTTCTTGTGGTCTTGGAAGATAAGAATGGGATGGATGTGCAAACACAGAGACAAGCACAGCTACAGCAGAGAAAACCCACCAGGTTTCCCAGCAGTCACCACCCTGGGGGCTCCCTGGGTGAAACAGGGAAAGGCAAACAGGTGAGGAACAACCCCAGGCACGGAGTCCGACCTACCCAGGAGAAGAGTCATGGTGCAAGGGCAGAGCTGCTGATTCCCAAACTGCTGCAAACCAGCCAGATTCTTTGAGAACAGCTGGAATCAAGGTTCATGCCAGCAGAGCAGAGCCTCTGTCCCAGAGCTTGGCTCCTCGGTCTCCCAAGAAGCGACGCTCTGCGAGTTATAAATAAACAGCAGGTCACTGCCTGTGCTCTGGGATGGAAAACAACAGCCCACAACGGCAGCGTGAGGGTGACTCAAGGCCTGGACACAGAGCCAGTCATTTTCCAAGCACGAGGGCTGTGCCAGTCACCCTCTGCCCTGGGGACATGGGGGCTTTGATGGCACCGTGGGTCCAAGGGCTGCTGTGGGGACAGCCCTCTCCTCTGACACAGCTCCTGCTTTCCACCCAGAGCTCAGTGCAAGCTGGGCCCAGAGACAGCCCAGGAGCAGAAATGCCAGTGGCATGGCATGGGGATTGGCTGGTTGGAGGACAAAACCCCTGGGAACAGCTTGGCAAGGGTTAGGACAGGACAGAGCCCCAACAGGACCCTCATGGTCTGATTTTGGCTCCTTCCCTGTATCCAGCCTGATGTAGAAGTGCTGCGATTCCCACAGCAGGAACACAGACATGGAGTGAGGAACAGGACCATCACACCACCCTTGTCCCTATTTGTCACAGCTGACAAACCTGGTGGTGGCTGGAGAAGCGTCACCTCGGATGCACCCGTCCAGCTTCTGCCCTGCAGAGCCCAGGAGCAGCCGGGGAAGGAAGAGCAGCCACTGAGCTCCCAGGCTGGGCGGTGAGACTGTGCTTCCCAAACACTCCAAACTGGGAATTTCCTTCAGCCAAATACCTGCTCCTGCAGCAGGCTACAATTTGCTGGAGCCGCAGGGAGAGCTGGGGTTGGTTTTCTGTGGCACTGCAGCCACTGGAGCCACCAAGCATAGGCCAAGCAGGTTGTGAAAGCCCCAGCGTGTTGAGGCAAGATGTTCCCAGGTTTCTATTCCCAGTTTTTGTGCTGCTTTGGATTGCCAGCGCTGGAGTTTTCCCGTGGATGTTCCCGGTGCCATCCAGCTGGCTGGGCTGCTCGCATCGGCAGGGGACAGCGGTGGCTGCGAGGAAGGCAGGGAGGAAAGGGCTTTTTAATCTCTGCATTTTACACAAGAATTACCCAGACCTTGCTTGCAACTGCTCATTTGATGTGAGAAAATGTAATTTATTGAGAATGTAACACCTGATAAATCAGGGAAAGCTGTAAGGATCCCACAGGTGGTGGGATCTGTGGCTGGTGGGAGCAACAGGCTGAAAAATCTGGGGTGTCAGTGCTCGTGGGGGTGAACTGAGGACCAGACACCAACTCCCAGTGGGGCCCCTTGGAAAAGCACATCTGACCCGCTGTACTCCCATGGGGGACACGGAGAGGAGGAATGAGAGGCCGAGGCTGCTGACTGGGCAGCGCAGCCCAGTGCGGGGCCTGGCACGGACGGGCCGGGGGCGGCGGGGGCAGCTGGGGAGGGATCAGGGCCTGACCAGCCGTGGGGAGCTGGGGGAGCAGCGCTCTCCTGCAGCCCTGCACCCCCTGCCAGACCCCGAGGCCCGCACCGGGGCTGAGCCCAGCGCCCCGCACCCCTCCGCAGACCCCGTCACTCTGCACCCCCAGCGCCCCGCAGCGCACGGCCCTCATCCCGCGCACCCCTTGGCAGCCCCGCTGGCACGGCCCTCATCCCGCGCACCCCCTGGCAGCCCCGCTGGCACGGCCCTCATCCCGCGCACCCCTTGGCAGCCCCGCTGGCACGGCCCTCATCCCGCGCACCCCTTGGCAGCCCCGCTGGCACGGCCCTCATCCCGCGCACCCCTTGGCAGCCCCGCTGGCNTCACCGGGTCCGCGGCTCCGGCCGGGAAACCCGGAAGTGCCGGGAACGCGCACGCCCCTCTCCACAATGACGTCATCACGCGGAGGGGCGGGACTTATAGCTCCAGGACACGCCCCGAGGGCACGGCGCGGGGCCGCGCGCGGGAACCGGGATATGGCTGGACACACACCTGGACACAGCTGGACACACAGCTGGATACGCACATGGATACGCACTTGGACACAGCTGGACACATGGACACACACGGACACACACCTGGACACACACCTGGACACAGCTGGACACACGGACACACACCTGGATATGCACATGGACACAGCTGGACACATGGACACACACCTGGACACAGCTGGACACATGGACACACCGGGACACACACCTGGATACACACCTGGACACAGATGGACACATGGACACACAGCTGGACACAGCTGGACCCCGTTACATGTGCAGGGTGTCCCCAGGATGTCA
>VYZP01038562.1:12304-24537 GCA_013400635.1 Hypocryptadius cinnamomeus | reverse complement strand
TAAATATCCTTGTTGGCAGTGTTTTATTGGTAAATAAATCCTTAAAAAGTCTTGTAACTAGGGGTCTTGTGACCTTCTGAACCATGCTGTGAAGATGTGAGCTGAACTCACCCTTCCTGCCTGTGCAGAAGGTAAGAAAAATAAATGGCATAATCTAAAAAATTCAGAGATCCTGTGTCTAACTCAAAACTCCTTCAACAATCCCCATACTGCAGATCATCTGTGAGTTAGGCAGTGACAGGAATTTCTGTTTTATGAATGGGCAGTGCCAGGCAGTTTGATGGCCATGTGAGGACAGGGACTTCTGAAATCCCATTCAGGAGATGGAAAGTGGATCCTATCCAGCAAGAAGGGACTGAGGTGGAGAGCAGAAAACACAAGACAGGGCTTAGCTAAGCTTCATCAGCATGAGGAAGAGCACAGATTTGTGGGCTAAATCATTCAGGCAGTTTAATAACCAAGCACCTGCCACTGTCAGAGCAAGAAAGCAATCACCAGTCATTTATTTAATGCATGTGTTTCACCCCCTCAGCAACCAGACTTCGTGCAGGGAGTAAAGGTAGAGTTCCTGTGGCTGGTGGATGGATGGATTGGCTCCCTGGAAGGTGTTGGGTCCCTGGCTGGAGGGACAGGGTCACAATTGCTCTGCACAGCACATGAATGTGCTCTCACTGCTGCTGAGCAGTGCTTCCCTTCATCTCAGCTGCCTGTCACCAGCACAATGCTAATGCTCTTCTGGCTCAGAAAGAGCTGGGAGTGGGTTGGGATATTCCTGTGCTGTGTAGGAAGTGAAGGAATGTGTAGACAACAGGAGGAGGAGAACGACAATAAAGTTTGGGAGGAAGAGCACAGAGATCACAAAAAATCCAGAGAAAAATCACCTTTTCCTCCAGATTTCAAAAAATCTGAGATAAAGTGGGAATCTGAGGTAAAAGTGGGAATTCAGCATGAATGTTTTTGGTGTTGGGCCAGAAGTTTACCAAGGGTTGAGGTCAGACTGTCCTGCTGGATGCTGGAGGAATGAAAAGCCATGTGTCCAGCCCTGTGGGGCACGCAGAATGAGACATGCTGTGGCTTGTATTTCCCTCCAGCAGCCTGTCAAAAGAAATCCTCATCTGGCCAGCCTCCTGAGCACGGGCACAGGGTGAGGATTACTCCTCAGTTACTCACAAGCATGCACTCACACCCTGGGGACCACACTGAGCTTGTTTCCCTGGCACAAAATGGGGAAAGTTGCCAAAATCCAGCGTGTTAAAACCACTGCTTTTCCTCCCTGAGCACCCAAGGAAACACTACACACGGGTCTGCCTCTTACTCTGCCAATTCCCTGACAAGAACAGCATCAGGCTCCCTCTCCTGTTGCTTGCTCAGAAGCCCTGACCCCAGGGACCGTGGCAGTGAGCTCAGACAGGGCTCCTGGTGTAAAATAGGGATTGTCTGCCTGACCCCAGGGTTTCTGAGTTGATTTGCTCCACCCATCAGCAAAAACAATTAGAATATCATTGCACTGATCTATGGATGTGGAGCTGCTGCATCCTGCTGCTCAGCACTGCTCACTCCAGGAGGGATGAGGGAATGAAGTCCCAGGGCCAGCACAAAAGGGAGGTGGGGAGAGCCCTGCTGCATTTCCTACTCACAATCTCTTGTTAACTCAAATAACTTGTCAGCTCAAATTATCCTTTGAATGGCTCGGGGAATAAATCCAAATCAGACCAGTCAATGCAGAGAGAAGGGCATTACCCAGCCTGGGAATCACCCAGGAGAAAACAACTGCTTCAAATCCCAAGGGATTTCAATCCTCCTCTCACAACAGGATCAAACATTACCTGCAGTCATTCATTCTTCAGGGGGTGAGGGGAGATCAGCTGAGCTCCCCAGGGCCATCAACACTTCAAGGGATGTCTGGCAAAGGTGATCATGGAATCACAGAATGGTTTGGGCTGGAAGGGACGTTAAAAATCATCTTATTCCAACCCCTCTGCCTTGGGCAGGGACACCTCCCACTCGACCAGGTGGCTCAAATCCCCATGGACTCTCCATGGAATCTGTGTAATGCATGACACTCCTCAGGTCACTTCTGCTTAGAAACTGTGGGAAATGGATTTGTAGAGAATTCTCCAAGCCTGGCAGAAGGCTCACACAGTGTGTGCATCTGTATGCAAACCTTGAGATAAGAAATGCTGACTTAGAAATGCCATGGAACAGGACAGACATTGCTGAGAGAGAAATGGAACCAGAAACAAGTTTCAAAGAATGATTTTGTAAATAAGACTAGATACTTCGGAGAAATAGAACTATGGAAGATACATTGTAGTAGGACTCACAAGGGATAATTTGAGATTATTGGCTTTAAGGCATTTGCAACATGGTGTAGCAAAAGCTGATAGGCCAAGAAATGCTTATAATCTGTTTTAATTAAGAAATAATTGGCTTCTGATTGTGATGTCGTGAATTATAACATCTCTATTGTCTCACCCTTCTCATAAGACTGAAAATTAAATAAAAGTTTTTAAAACACCTCCAGTTACCCCATCTCTAAGTCAGAAAAAAGTATAATCCAACAAGAAACCTTTTGGAGACTCATGAAAATAGGAAGGAAATAGGAAGTGTTTTTCCTGTCTCACCAAGTACTGCAGCCCTGTGAGCCTGCTCCGTGTACGAGGGCAGCCTGCTCAGCTGGGCACTTTGCAGACCTCCTGGGGAGCTCTGATCCACATTCTTGCTCCTTGGAGCAATCCTGCCACTTGTCCAACCCCTGGCAATATTGCCCACAAGGTCTGCCCCGTTTTCAGCTGCTCCTGAGTCCTGCTCCAGCACTTTGGAGTTTCTTTTCCCTGGAGAACAGTTTGCCTGGAAGGCACCTGATCCATCTCCAAAAAGCACCACACGACCCCCGAAATCACAATCCCCTTCCCAAAATAAATGAGCTGTCCATCTAGTGAAGACAGTTTCTGACAGATGTGTCAAGCACAAGTGCTCTACCTGCTGATGCTGTGAGCCCCAGGGGGAATTCTCCCCAAGCCCAGCTGGTGCTTAGCCCATGCCCCCAAGCATGAATTCCACTTTTCCCTGGCTAATGCTGCTCACCTGAGCAGTCACAGGGAAATTAGACTGGGACAGTTCTGTCCTCCTCTTGGCACTAAAAGCAGAATTTTTGCTGGCAGCTTCCCTCACAGACAGATGCCAGCAGGCCAGGCACAGCTTTATTTAATCCCAGATTTTGGCCAGTTAAGGCATAAGGCTCCCTTACCTGTGTAACATCAGCACATCCTAACAGCAAAAATGCAACTTGTACAATGTAATTAATTATATGAGTATGTGCTGTTCTCTCCTTTAAACCAGTGTAACTAAAATAACACTTTTGTTTCAACAGAACTTTTTTGCATCATTATAACCCTTGACTGCCAGGCTGGCAATTCCAGAAACTTCAGAGCAGTTATAAAATATTCCTTTAGAAAGTAGTTTATTAAACAACAAATTTTTTTGTCACCAATCACTAGGCAATGTCACCGTGACTGCTGATAAAAATAGATTAATTTAAATTTTAAAGATCACCTTCTGTTGCCATTAGGAACTGAATATTTTTCATTAGAAACTGAATATTTTTCATTAGTGCCAGAGAGTTATCAGAATTACTTTCCATTCTAAGAGATGGGAAAGGTCTTGATAATTCATTTATCACTCTATAAGGCTAATTTATTAATAAAACCAGACACCCTTGTGGAGGCTGCTGGACAAAATAATTGAGCTGAGGTTTGATTTTGCATTTTTGCAACAGTCAGCTGAAGAGGGAAGAATCTGTATAACATCTGGACATAGGTGGGTAAATTCGCTGGGGTTTGTAATCCAAGCCCTTCTTCTGCAGTCTGATAAAGAAAATTTCTACTTTTACACCAGTGAAGAAGAAATGGGTTTGAGTTCAGGATGATAACAGGTGTGTGAATATCCTGCCCTCCCCTTTCTCCATCCCCCAGGTACCCTGTAATCTCCTTGGTGTATTTTCCCCTTCTTGTTCTGAATTTCCACAAAAGAAATGTTCCTTTTTAGCCATACCCAGCTACACCATATATTTTTTCCCCTATTGGCTGCAAGAGCAATGATCTCAACTAGATACTGCTGCTAAAATTACATCCTGCTTTTCCTGCCTTGGTCAGCCTGCCTGTTTAAAGTTGTCACTTAATTCCCTGCCAAAACTGTTGTCATCTCAGTAGAAACCTGGCAAAATTACCTTGAAATTAGTTTAATAACATAATTTACACTTACATTTTAAAATGTAAGGAAAACCTGAGTCCCTAAGCAAGCCAGACAGCTCTTTATTGCCATGAAACAGTTCAGCACCCAGGGTGACTTTTCCCCAACCTCGACTCATTTGGGTTTTTTTCTTCAATAGAAGCCCATGAATGAACCCATACTGGGAACTTTGCTTTGTTTATAATTTCTCAGTGTGAAAATGCTGCTGAAGCAGAGCAATATTTGCAGAACAGAACTCAGAGGACTGAACAGAGCAGGGGTTGCTGATTATAGGTTGGCATAAGGGCTCTGGATGTGAAGTTTTCAGGTTTGCTGTGATAACTGCAGATCAGGCTCTGCTCAGGGGCACCAAGGGGGATTCCTCTGTGACAGGGCAAGCTGGTCAAGGGTGCTGAGCTGGAAAAGGCAGCACCTTGGGCTGATGGCTTTGGCAGTTGTGTCTTTCCTTGTGGTCAGGAGCAAAGACGTGAAGGGAACACACAAAACTCTCTTTTTTCCTGCCTGTGAAGGATGGTGGCTGCTGGGGAGTGAGCAGCTCTGAGGCATCACGCCCCTGGACAGGGGTTAAGGGAAGAGGAGGGGAAAAAAGGTAGATCTACTCACATTTATGGGACAAAAGGACATCAAAAGAGTCTGCCCATCTTGTAGCTTCTTCTGTTGACAGTCTTCTGTAAGGAAAGGAAGGGGCAAGTTACAGACAAACCACAGCTGCTCATCCCCTCTGGAGCTGTTTGGTGAGGACACCGAGGAAGGCTGGAATTCCTCTCACCTGATTTTGCAGCTCTAGGGTGTAGAACTGAGCCAAGTGACCCTGGGCTTCTTTTAGAATCACTGAGGAGGTCCCAAGGGACCTGCAGGGACTCTGCTCAGCTCACATGCCCAGGCAGGCAGGTAAAATAGGCCAGATGAATCATACTCAAAAAGGCACCAATTTTTCTTCATTGACTCTAAGCAGAGGCCCAGGAAACAAGCTCAGATGCAGACATTTACATTGTAAAAGCCAAAAGTCAGGTGAAATGGAACTCAGCCCTGCAGAAGTGTTTATTTCTCTTGCTTGCCTTTCAGGGGAAGGACAGATCTTATCTCAGGTGGAAGCAGGGACTTGTGATCAGATGAGTCCCATCCCACACTTCTCAAATCAGGACTCTGGAGAGTTTGAAGCATCTCCCTCCAGCATTGTGCAAACCATCACCCAAATTTTGGCAGTGTTAAATACAAGGCTGAGCTGAAGATGACCTGAAATTTCTGGTCACCTCTTACACCAAGCCAACTGCTCAGGCTTTGATTTGTGATGACAAAGGTGTAAATTACATCCCCAAATAGGTGCAGACGTCCCCACACAGCAGTGAGGACTGTGAGCACGTCCTGTCTCACAGTGCCAAAGATCCGGGAATCTCCTGAGGCTGCTCCTGCTGGATCAGTGCCGGTTTGTTTTCCTCCTGGAAGCACTCACAGCTCATACAAAGTACAACAAAAGGAAGACAATACTGGAGGGGGGTGGTGGGTGGGGAGGGGAAGGGCAGGAGTGGGGTTGGGGTGCGATGCTGCAGCTATACTCACTTCAAAGCCCGGTTGGGCTTGTCCGGAAGGATAGCTGTGAAATCATTATATGAGTCTGATTTGTGAGACAGGCAGCCCAGGCGAGTCCTCATCCCTCTGCTCCTGTGGTCGAGGTGGGGAAGCAGGGGTGTTAGCAGGGGAAAACCAAAGAACAGGATGATTATAAGTCTAGCCAGCTTGGCAAAAGAAAAAGAACAAACCCAAAAAAAAAACCTCTCAGCGGCTCTGTGCCAGATCTGTGCCCTTGGTTCCCTCATGTGTGAGAGGGACCCTGAGACATCTCCAGGCTGATGTTAAGGCTGAACACAGCACCAGAGCAGCTGAAGGCTCCCTCACACCAGGCTTTCAGCTGCCTTGGCTGGCAGAAAGGCTTTGAAAGGCGGCGCTTCGGGATGGTTTCTTGGAAAGTCCTGCTCTGGTCTCTGGGAGGAGAGCAATGGGCAGCAGTACAAGAAATCAGTCACCACATCCCAGCAGCACCAAAACCAGCACAAATACCTGAGGTGGAGGGCAGGAGGGGGCTGGAGGAAGCAGATGGGTAGGAAGGCACCTGCAAGGTGAGCCTGTGCTGCAGCCCTGTGAGTTCCTGGCCAGGATCGATCCCGAGCGGCTTCTTTAGAGTCAGGATTACATAAGCAGGATCAAACTGCCTGTTTCCTGACACGCTTACCCAGGCAGAAAATGGCTTTATAGCTGTTTTTCCTCTAAATTTCAGCCCAGCCCCAGAGCCTTCGATCCCGTGCCAGCCCCTGGTGTCCTTGCCCAGCCCCTTCCCGGGACAGCAGCATCCTTCCTTACATAACCCGGGATGGGCAGGACAGCGGGACAGGGAAAGGGAACACATGCATTGCACGGGACTGGCATCACCCTCTCCCCAAAAACATGTGGGGGCTGCTTCATGGGTTTGCATGAGCTCTGTGATCTGCCTCTCCAGCCCGAGGGTGTGTCCTCTCAGGGATTTCCTGCACATCAAACTGGGCCATTCTGTCCTCGGGACCATGGGAGGAACATTTAGTGACCCCATCTCCACTTCTCAGCTGCTGGACCTCCTTTGGAGCTGCTGAAAGCCCTTCTCCAAGCCCTGCTCCCAAACAGATGCCCAATACTCTCTGTGGCTGCACAAGTACAGCATTTTTCCCCCTTCCATCTGTAATTCTTGCAGAACACTTCAGCACCAGTGCCTGAGCCAATCTGTAGCGCACCTGTTTCCCCCTTCTCCTCCCGCCCTTCGGAGAGCTTCTATTATTGCACATTTTAATGTAATCTTAAAGCAAATTAAATGTTAATTAAATGCACCGAGTGTCTCCCTGGTGCAGCACAGGCAGCTCGCAGCATTTAACAAGCACAAAACCCAGGAACTCCTCAGTCACAGGAATTGTTGCACAGCCTCTGACTACGGCCCCACGGCCGTAGGCACTGCACAAACTCCAGAGGAGAGCACAGGGAGTGCCACGTTCCCAGCTGTGCTCCAGTGGACACCAAACCCACTAGAGGATCCTTCTGGTCCCTCTCCAGATGCCTCCTACCCCCCACCTTTCTGTGCCCTACTCTGCTTACGAATTTCCCAGCAAGAGGTGTGACAGGCGTCACCGCAGCGCTGCTCCGGTTCCCCTGTGATGCCTGAGATCAAGGGACTGCAGCAGGGAATCAGAGCAGGGAGCTGGCTCCTCACACTTCTCTCAGTGAGGGCTTCCAAGACAGGAGGGAGAGAGAGGGAGAGAAATTGGGTGTGCAGGAGGTGGAGAGGCAAGGGAAAGGCAGGAGGGGACACTGCAGTGGGCAGAGGGGCTTGCTGGACGAGGTAGACGGTGACAGGATGGCAGGGTTGGGGGATGCACGGTGTTCTTTCCAGTTACCTCCGTGGGATCAGTAAGGCAGCCATTCAGGCATCCAGCTATGGTTAACCCTTTAACTGGCTGGCTTGGACCGCAGTCAGGGCTGCTTGCAGGAGGCAGGAGTGCAGGAAGAAGGGATTTACTGTTTCATGTCCTGGCACTTAAAAATACACCAAAGAATCCTCTTTGCCAAAGCCAAGAAGGGCCAGTTGTCCTCAACCCATTTGATGCTTGCCTCCTAGAGTGGAAAGTCAATTGTTCAATGGAAGACGTTGAGAGTTGAGGGACGGCCACAGAGGAGAGACAGCATTTCCTTCTAAGACCAGGCAAAGTCCAGCTTCAGGTCTGAAGCAGTGTGAGTTTGGTGTCCCAGCTCACCAGGGAGCAGCAGGAGTTGGCATTATCCCACTCATCCTCCAACACCTCCGAAGGTCTCTCCTCAAGGGGCAGAGCTCCGGGCTGACCTCTCTAGGAAGACCAAACTACCTCTTGTGCCTGTCCCTCCAGGTCATGGCTGGTGTTACTGGCCAGGCATCATGGAAAAGCTGGCACTGCAAACAGAACAACAGGAGGACTTCACACATCTGCAGGTGCTGCTCCTTTCACCACCAGGGGCTCAGGCACTCACACAAAAATAACTCAAAGCAAGCAGGGCCTCGTTGGGGTGATGGGAGCTGAGGGGAGCCACCAAGGAGATGCACAGCCTGCAAAAGGGGAGGGAAGGAGGGAAAGAGAGAGGGAGACTGGAGGTGGTGGGTTCCTCGTGAGCCTTGGTACACTGGGGATCAACTGGTTGACAGCTCTCACATCAACAGAGAGTGAAGGTGAGATCCAGCAGGCAGGAGAGCCAGGGGACAGAGAACAGGACTCTACAACGAGCAAAGGAAAAGGTCTCTGGTTTGCCAAGGTCCAGGTAACCTCCATGTCGTGGTGTCACTGGGAACAACCAAGGAGGAGCCCAAGGAGATGATGAGAGCTGAGAGGGTGTGCAAGGAGCCAGGACCCTGCTCTGCTGGGGCCTGGGGAGACCCCAGAGCATGGGCTGCCCAGTGCACCATCCCTCTTAAAACCTGATTACATTAAAAAGTCACAAAGCCTCTTCCCCACTAAATTAATGGAGCCGGGATTGTGCTGCATTGCCAGTGAGTGCATTCCCTTAATCCTCGCCCCGACCGGCTGCTGCTCTGACTGAAATCAATCCTTGTAATTCCTTAAGCCCCTCTAAATTTCCTCATTAACAGCCTCACCCCCATGAGGGGCCACAGCACATGACTTCCTAGAGTCCAGCAGCTCCTGCTTCTCTTTCCCACTGCTGCTCTGGGCTGGCAGCAGAGCCAGCTGCCCTCTCTCCCTTGCAGCCTCCTCCTGCAGCCTGAATTTTGGGGTACTGTTATGAAAGAGCCTTCTGCTCGCCCCCACAGCAAGCACCCGCACCTCTGAGCAGCACCCAACTTCCCTGAGATCCCAAAGTCTGTCTGCCTCCAGGGGTGCTGGGACCTACATTCCCCGTGGAGGAGATCCCACTGCTCAGCTGGCATACCCGTGGATGTTGCCTCTGTTTGCAAGTAAATCCAGTCGGTTTTGACTTTAAAATGTAATCTGTGGTGTCTGGTAAATTGCAATAAAGGTCTTGCTGAGAGGTTTTGCCTCCCCTGCTCCATCCTTCATCCTGCCTCCCCCTCCTATGGAAGGAACGCAGTCAAGGAGAACTACCAGCCTCATCATGGATGAGTTTTGGGGGTTTCTCCTTGACAGACAGCAAGGGAGGGGTGTGATTAGGACGGTCAGGTTATCAAACCACCTGGGCAAAGACAAAGAAGCCATCCAAATCCAAAAAAACCAGCAGCACAAAGGTTAAAAAACCAACCAAACAAATAAACAGAACAGCAAACCCTGAGATCTCTCAGGGGCTTCAGGAGATTAAGACCATCCATTCACATGCAGAGAAAGCCAGGAAAAAAAAACGAGCACGGAGGCACTGCAGCCAGACAGACACCGAGGAAAAGATACTCACTGCCTTTGACCTGTCCTCTCTGCCGGTGGGTCTGTGCCGACAGCGTGCTCAGAGAGGCTCTGGGGAGACAGCAGAGCGGGCTTCTTCAGAGCCAGCCCCCTGCTCGGGATGACAGGCACACCTCGGCACCCCTCCCCTCCCCAGCCCTCCCCGGGCAGCAGCAGCGGCGGCAGCGCAGCTCAGAGCCGCTCTCGCATCAGCCCCAGCCCGGCTGCGCAGCCGGCTCCGAGCGCTCAGCCCCGGCTCTGTCAGGAGCCCAGCGCTTCCCAGCGCATCCCAGCCCATCCCAGCTCATCCCCGCGCATCCCAGCGCTTCCCAGCTCACCCCAGTTCATCCCAGCGCATCCCAGCGCTTCCCAGCTTATCCCATCGCTTCCCAGCNCCCAGCTCATCCCAGTGCTTCCCAGCGCATCCCAGCGCATCCAGGGCATCCCAGCTCATCCCAGCGCATCCCCGCGCACCCCAGTGCATCCCAGCGCATCCCAGCCCATCCCAGCGCATCCCAGTGCTTCCCAGCGCATCCCAGCACATCCAGGGCATCCCAGCCTCACCCACCTGGCAGCAGAAGCGCAGCCTCTCCCCCCGAGGGGCCGAGGGACCGCCGCGCACGGCGGAGGATGCCAAAGGCTGCCGGGGAGCATCGGGGGGCGGGGAGGGGGGGACGCCTGCCAGGGCTGTGCTGGAACAAAGCACCCGCCCGCCCGGCTCCGAGCGGCTCCCGGGGCTTTCGGGAGGGCTGCTGCCCCCAGACCTCCAGGAGCTGCCACGGACAGGAGGGATGGGAGAGTTTCACTGAAGAGCCCAGGTGTCAGCAGGGCCAAGGGAGATTTTGGCACGAAGCAAAGGAGGATCTGAGTGCTGGGCACGGGAGCACAGAAGGGAAATGCACCCAGTGGTGTGGCAGACAGCCTGGACCCGGGCACCCCTCGGTGCCCTCACCCCAGGGTGAGGGCTGCAATCCCCCTTTTTCCTCCTGCACCCACCAGAGAACATGTGTGGGATGTGCAGGGCACCACGGGGACTGCAACAACAACCTCACCCACGGCACCAACATCCCCCCAGCTGCGGGCCCAGCACAGCCAGCAGGGACAGCACCCGCTGTCACACAGGCACCCATGGGGGTCACAGCCTCACTGAGGGCTCAAGCCATGGGATCCCCATTGATTTTTTTGATCCTGACAAAGCTGATTGACTAAAACAAACAAAAAACACAAAAGGAAGAAGAATTATCATAATAAAAAAAGTCCTCTGCAGTTTAACAAGTCATTGCCTGTTGCATTCACATTTTCTGAAAAATCCCTTCACCCAGGATTTTTCTCCTGGAAAGCTGAGAAGCCTCAGAGAAAAATGAAAACAATAATTATCTCATTTGCTTCTCCTCTGTTTTGCTCATATAAAATGCGTTTAAAAATTATTTATCCAACAAGTAATTGTTTCATTATTTTCTGCTGTAAGTATTTTCACTCATTAACCAATCAGTGCCGAGCTATAGCGAGACTCTAGAAAGAGTCATGAGTTTTTATTGTTATCTTTTTAGCATTCTGTAAATATCCTTTCTGTATTCATTAATATAGTTTAGCATAATATTCTTTAATATAATATAATATTATATCATAAAATAATAAATTAACCTTCTGAAAACATAAAATCAAATTCATCATTCCTTCCTACCACAAAAATCCCTGCAAATACAATAACTGCCTTTTCCCTGGAAACTTGCAGTCACCTTCCTGTCTGCTAATACTTTGCTGGCCCTGGCACCCTGGTGCTATGAGCAGGAAACATGCCTTGAGATAGCACATTATCACCAGGCCCCATCCCTGGGGAGAGGCAAAACCTCCTAGAAAAACACAGGGATCAGCAGCAGTGCAGCAAAGATCCCGGCTCTCCACCAGCCTGGATCCCCTCCTGCACAGCCTGGCGTGGTGTGGAGATGTTTGCCTTGTTCTCATCCTCCCCTGGCAAAGCCCAGGTCGTCCTGGCTGGGATTAATCACATCTCCACTTATCAGAAGACAAGCACTGCAAAAATGCCCTGGCCAGCGAAATCTCCTCTAAACACAGCCAAAGGTTGAGGTTCATCCTCTGCCTCTCTTGCCACAGGCCGGTTTGGCCAAGTTAAATAACAGTCAGCTGCAGCCCTTGCCCCAAAACCCAAGCCAAATTTAACTCCTAATGTGTCATTTTTGGTTTCCTACAGCATTTCCATGCCCCCAGGTTCCCTCTGGGCACTGCAGGGGGTCACGAGTGACAAGGTTTTCATAACAGTCCCAGGACATCCCTGAGCTCTCACTCACAAACACATTGTGGGCTGGAGGAGGTCACTAAAATGTTCAATCCCCACAGCTCTGGGTGATTCTGCTCCATTATTCAGATTTTCTGAGACTTTGCTGCAGTCCCAAACAGATCAGACTCTGGTCCACCAGCACTGGGTGGGACAAATCCCTGGATCATGAGAGTGCTCCCACTTCTCCCTCTGCTTTTATAAATTTTAAATTTTTATATAGATTTATTTTTATATTTTAATATATTTATTTTAATATTATATATAAAATTTTCTATTTTCTATATTAT
>VYZP01038562.1:0-12244 GCA_013400635.1 Hypocryptadius cinnamomeus | reverse complement strand
ATATTTTTATATATTTATATGTGTATATGTATATGTATGTGTGTATATAAATATAAATATAAATATAAATTTGTACATACATATTTTATATCTTTATCTAAATATGTTTTATATATTTATATAAATATATCTTTCATAAATTCCTATAAATATATATTTTTAGATATTGCCATCTCACAGCCATCACCACTATGAGAACCCCAATTCCTACTTCTCCAGTACCTCGTTAGACCCTTTTTGTGAGCTCAGTGAGATCCTGAATAACACACAAATGACTCGGAATGCCAACAATTTTTCCTTCTAGTTTCCTGGGGCAGGTGTGAGTTAATAGAGAACAAGAATAAGTGAACTGTTCTGACACAGGCACTACAGGAAATGTAATTAAATTGCAGATAAAGAGAATTATGGGGTTTTTACAGGGTAATATTTTAGAAAGCTTCTGTGCAGTAGGTTTATAGCAAATTCCTTCTAAAACAGCCCCCCTGCTTCCGACCACTCTTTAGTTTCTATTTAAATGCTTTTAATAAAATAACTCATTTTGATATTCGGCTTGAATCCCATCCAAAAATTTAAATCTCTCCAAAAATTACTCCAAAGCAATTTCCTCCCAACCTGGCAGCAGCAAACACACCAGCAGTGCAGTGTTGGGAGGGTTGGCTGTCACTGTGGAAGGCCAGAAGGGAATTTGCCAGCCTCTTCCCTACACATCAATCTCCCTCTCCAGGGTCCTTTTTATTTTCAGTGCCTCCCTGCCTATTCCAGGTGTTTTGACCATTGATCGTGCAAAAAACGATCAATTTTTTTATGCAAAAAAACTTCATCCAGACCAAATAGCTCCACCAGCTGCAGTTGCTTTTACTTTGTGATTTTTCTTCTTTGGCAGCATCTCTCCTGGCTGTGCCGTGCTCCAAGGGCCTTGTTGAAGCTTTCACAGCCTCTTGGTCCAAGAGGATTTTCCCTCCTGCCAAGAAAAGCTCTTCTTCACTTTGCTGTGGTGCTGGGCAGCTACATCCCTGTAGGTGAAGTTGTTCCCTGGTGTGGTTTTGTGAGACCCTGCTGCCTCTGGGATCTTTCCAGAGGATGCTCAGCAACCACAGGAAGGTTCCCCTGCCCATGGCAGGAGGCTGGAACTCCATGAGCTTTAAGGTTCCTTCCCATCCAAACCCTTCTGGGATTTGGTGGGGCTCTGTGGCTGCAAAATGCCGATCACAGGGGCTGGCTGCCTCCCACAGCAGTCCTGGCTCTGGGAATTCAGGTGAGCTGCAAAGCCTGCCTTAGGCTCGGCCACAAACCTGCAGCACACTGCTGTAACCCAGGGGGGATTTGGGCTTTTGCTGCACTACTGAAAGGAGTAAAATGTCATTTGCTCTCCTTCATAGTCATTCAACATTTATCCAGGCTCCAGAGTGGCACTGATAGGGCCCAACCCCAAGGGAATTCAGATTAGTAATTAATTAAATCCAGAGGTTGCTCTTCTCCACCACTGTTTGCAATTACACCTGGAAGGAAATTACTTGGAACTTGCATCCAACTCTGCTCACTGTGCCAGGCTGCCCTGCTGTCTTGTCTGAAAGCACACTTGGTCCAGCACGAGGTGACTGCCTTGGAAGGAAGGAATTATGATTGGTGTAGATCACAAAACAAACCACACACTTATCTTAATTGCAAACAGAACCCCCTTCTAAAAAAAAAAAATTGAAAATCTCAGGTAATGTGGACATCAGGAAATGTCCACAGATGAAGCTCAGAATGCTTTTAAGGAGTTGATTTATCTGTTCATCTTAAACCTCAAATCATTCTCCACGTCAGGCGTGGCAGGGGGGAAATCCTAAAAGGTGAAAGAAGGAGAGCCGGAGTTTCAGGGACAGGTGAGGACAGCAAGCAGCTGGAGTGGGGTTGATCAGGGAAGCCACCTCACATGTGCTCTCCGAGGCAGGGCAGGAGATGGGAGACACCATCGAGCCAAACTCCCCTTGAAAATGAAAGCACACGTTCAAAAATAGAAATAAAAACGAGTTACATAAAGTGAGATCCGCAGATGTGTCTGTGGCTCAGCTCGAGAGCATGGCAGCTATTTAAATTGTCCCCTGTGTCAATGACAAAAGCGTCTCCTGGCCATGCTTGTGGCTCCTGGGCTCGGTGGCTGCTGCAGCAGAACAGATGCTTCCCCTGCTCCCTCCCCAGTCCCTCCGGGCAGGCAGGACACAAAACCAATAGCAAAGCAGGGCAGGAAGCCCCAGGCTGAGAAAGGCAGGCGGGAACCAAAGGGAAGAATTTCCCCTTTAAAGCACGTTATTACAATTTCATAATTGTTCTCCGAGGAAAGGCGCTGCGGTGGCCAGAAGCAGCTCCGCGGAGAGCAGCGCTGGGGAGGATGCTGTGAGTGCGGAGCAGGGAGGCAGAAGGGATTGGAGCTGACACAGAGCTGCTCTGTGCAGCCTTGGAGCCCTCCCAGCTCGCAGCATCGCTGCTGCTGTCAATATGGCAGCGGCTGGAGCGCGGCTGGGAAGCTGGGACAGACCCACCCCGGCAGACAGAGCTCCACAATGATCCCCTGCCACGGACTGCCCCGGCCCTCGCAGGGCTTGATTGAGATCTGATGCTCAGCACGGGTCAGGGAGCCAGCCTTGCTGACAGATAAGGTTAATTTTCTGCTGGGAGATCATCAGAGGTGCTTGCAAGCAGCCTGCATTCTGTGAGCCGACTACCGCAAACGAGCTGTTTATTGAGTGTTAAAAATCAGCCCCAGACCTCGGGGTTGCAGCCCCAAAGCCATTTATGATGGACAAGGTCTGCTTCTGCTCTGCTCTTATCGCTGTTATTCCACAGACTGGAGCCCGCAGGGCATTGAGGTCCCACAGCAAGGATTTCCTGGGGCCATTCGCTGCTCCATGGACACACTCCCACCACAGCAAAACACCTGAGCACGTGCTTGGCTTTAAACACCTCACCTAGGATGAAATACAAACAGAGCTAGCCACCAGGGTGAGCTGGGGTTTCTCTTTCATCCATCTCTGGAGGCTGCTGCTGTAGCCTGAGCTAAAATAAAAATGAGGCGAGCGAGATGAGCTCGTCCTCTTTCTCCAGCAGATTTCTCTTTCATAAAAATGTCTGATGCATCCAGCAGCGGTTTCTCCTCGGGAGAGTGGCTGCCAGCAGTGCCCGTGCCCAGCCAGGCTGCAGGGAGATGCCAAAGCCCAGATGGGCAATGTCCCCAGAGCCGCATGGCAGGGGGACAGGGTGGCAGGGGGACAGGGTGGCAGGGGGACAGGGCAGGCTTGTCCCAGCGCTGCTCTGGGGGCTGCAGGGACGAGAGGAGGGCAGCACAGCAGGGCAGAGGAAGCTCAGCCCGCTCATTATGCAACCTGTGGGCTCCCCAGCTGGAGGAATTCGACCGCATTCCGCTGGGATGGGGCACAGCAGCCCGAGAAGATGCCAGCCCGACGGGCCCCTTGTATTTGTCAGCTGTGCCAAATATTATTATATTGTTTCCCCCACCCATGGGAGAGCAAGGAGCTGACCCTCGCTGCTGTGGGGGTGTTACAGCAGCCCCACAGTGAGGGCAGGAGCAAAACAAACCCCCCAGTGCAGCTGGTTCTTCCCCAAAGAGTGCACATGCCTCTGCTATCTGCAAGTTTTGTCTCCAGCCTCGGCTCAGCACAGCTCTCTCCTCTCCAACACGGAATCTTTTCGCTCCAATTGGTCTCATTTTTAACCAGCTCAGCCCCAGCGCTCAGCCACAATGTCACAGAGACCCAAATATTCAAAGCCAACACAATCCACCATTTTAAAACCACAACACTAGCAAAGCAGGGCGGGGGGAGATGCCGGGATGCTGAAGATCTCCGAGGTGCAGGCACAAGCACAGGCACAGGCTGGTGCTCTCCCCCAGCATCAAAGGCCCGGCGCTAATCCCATTGCGACGGAGATCACCCAGAACCGGTCCCGCTCCTCCCCAGGCAGGGCTGGGCTGAGCCTAAGCAAAGCTGCTCTTTCCCCGCCTGCTAATTAATTACCAGCCGTGCCTGTGTCCCTTTGACCATCCACAAGATGCCACGGGAAGATTAAGGCGGGGGGAGCAGCACCGCAGTGCCATTAACGGGGTGACATCCCTTCCACCCTTCCCCTCCCACTTTGCAGAGTCGCCCTTCCCCACAGGAAACTGGGGCAGGAACAAGTCAAAATCCCTCCTCCCGCAGGGATGCAGCCAAGGGAAGGCCTTTCCTCACCCTCCTGGCTCTTACCTGTGCTGCAGCTACGTGGCTTTTGGTGCTCGATGGCCATGGCTGGCTGGGGCCCCGAGCAGCTGCGGGCTCCCGGAGCATCGGGGCGGGCGTGGGACCTGTCCCAGCCCCGGTTATCCCCTCCAGAGCAGCAGCACCGTGCCCCTTCCCCCGGCTGCCCAGCCCCGCATCTCGTGGGAAGAACAAGAGCTGGAGGAAGGAGGGGGCTTGGGAAGGAGAGGGAAGGGGGAGAAGGGAGAGCGGAGCTCTGGCAGATGCACACACACACACACGGAGCGGGGGCTTGTGCAGGGTGGCACTGCCTGCCTGGCTGGCAGCAGTGCCGCGGGCTGGCTGCTGCCCACGGGGGAATGGCAGCAGCCGCTGCTGACCGCGGGCACGGAAAGGGATGGGAAAGGGATGGGAAAAAGGAAATGGACAGGAAAGGGATCAGGGCCTCACACACCACCAGAGCGAGGAAAGGGCTCATTTATTTGGAAAAGCTCTCACTCCTCCACATTCCTACTCCTATGTTATCTACAAACAACAAAACAAAACTCTCCTTTACTTTTAATTAACTTTAACTAACTAAAAGAAAAGAATTCCCTAAACTATAGGGTTTTTTTCCTTTTCTTTAAACCTACTCTAAGCTAAACACCCAAAAAACACCAAAAACTCACACCTATAACACACCAAAACCTAAACCACAATGTTTCCAACACCAAAAATCATAAAAAACTAAATAAACCAAACTACAACCCACAAAAAAAAACTTTCTAAATTTATAATCTCTTTTAAAACAACAAAAAAATTATTATTTAATATTATTAATTTTTATGCTAATAAATATTTTACCTATTAAATAAACAATTTTTTCCACTTTTCTCCAAAAAACTTTTCCCAAACCAATTAAAAAAAAAAAAAACACTTAAATTTGCTTTTCTAAAAAAAGCCTTTAAAAATTTTTCTCCCAAAATGACCCTAAACCAAAACAAATACAATTTTTGGGCTCTGTGGTCTTTGTTTGCTGTTGTCTGGGTGTGGAAAATAGATTTGTAGAGAAATCTTCAAGTTTGATAGAAGGATTACATAGTATATATTTGAATGTAAATTTTGAGATAAGAAATGTTGGCTTAGAAATGTAACAGAATAGGACAGACATTGTTGAGAGAGAAATGGAATTAGAAATAAGTTTTAAAAGATGGTTTTGTAAATAAGACTAGATGTTTTAGAGAAATAGAACTATGAAAGATGCATTGTAGTAGAACTTACGAGGGGTAATTTTAGATAATTTAAGGTATTTATAGTATAGTGTAGTAAAAATTGTTAGGTTAAGAAACACTTATGTATTGTAATTAGGAAATAGTTGACTTTTGATTGTGATGGTGTGAATTATAACATCTGTATTGTCTCACTCTTCACATGAGACTGAAAATAACATAAAAGTTTTAAAAACGCTTCTTAGCTGTTCTATTTTTGAGTTAGAAAAGAGTTCAATCTGACAAAATCGGTGTTTTGTGTGAGGAATAAAATACTGGTTAGTTCTGTGTTGTAAAAATGTATGAAGACATGAAAGCCTTCATTGTATACTATATATTAATTATATATTACATATTATATATTTTTATACATAATATATAAACATTTTTAAATTAATGATAATGCTAATGATTATAATTATAATAGTAATAACAATAAATCAAACTTTAAAATTTCTCTACAAATGTATTTCCCACACATGGGCAGGAAGGGATTGCAGTGATAGTTCAGCTTTTTGTGGGTGACTCCTTTCTTCCTTTGAAGAGAACGAAACCCCCAAGCCCGGTGCTCCCCAGGGACACCAAGGGGTGCCATGGGGGTGGCCTGAGCCAGGGCTGCACATCCTGAAGCACCAGCTCAGCTGCCCCTGTCATCCCCATTTTCTGGCTCATCCTGATGCGGATCCAAAGGGCTGGCAGGGCTGTTTGAGGGGGTGAAAGGCACTCCAGCCGTGCCACCTCCCCTTTGGAGCTGTCAGGAAGCTGCTGGCAGAGCCACCTGCAGTCCCTGACACTGCAATGACAGACCCAAAATGGGTTCCAGCCAGAATCCTTCCCAAAAGGGCACCAATTCCTCACCCCACAGATTTTATTTCCATGAAACATCGTGTGCTTAGAAGCGTGTGATTCTGTGGAAGGAAGGGAGAGCTTTGTACCTCATGGCTTTTTCAGCTTTTTGAAAGCTCCCAGATCTCTTCCCCTCCTCTGCTCCAGTGTTTTGCCACTCAGATCTCATCTGGGGGAGCTCAGTTTGGTCAGAAGGGTTAAAATAAAGCCAAGTCAGATGCCTGAGGTATTCTACCCTCCCCAAAATCCCCAGTCACCCATTTTACTCCAAGGTTTCCCACTGGTGTTTGCAGACACATGGATCTCCAGCCACAGGGCTGCTGTTAATAGAAATCAATGGGTGATGCATGGAATTACAAGTGCAGAATTTCCAAGTCAATACCCTGCCCAGCAGTTAACCTGGGAGCACGCCAGGCCCATCCCCATCTCTGGGTGGCTGTGTTCAGTTCTACCTTCAAGACTCACCTAAAATGATGAACATTCCCACAGTACAGGATAGGACCCCTCCTACCGAGCCAAAATCCAGTACCCTGCCTGCTCCACTGGCCTCAGGATGTTGGCACCCAGCTCCAGGAAAGCCCCTCCTCACAGATCACGCTGCCAGGAGCTGTCAGAACATATTTCAAGTCTCAGCATTCCATCAGCCCTGCAAGAGAACAGGTCTCACTGTGGGTCCGTGGCTATGGACAGATTCTCTGCCTGGAGCAGCACATCCAAGGCCCAAGGGATGATCACTTCAGGCCCTTTAACCAGGTATTGATGCCTCAGGTTTAGCTTTTCTGTTTTTCACATTCTGTGCTGCTTTAGTGTGTGGGTCTGGGCTTCATATGAGGGGATGGTGAGCTCTCTGCACAGAGCAGGGAGACAAAACAATTCCTGCTCTAGCTGGGGACCAAGGACAAATGATCCAAATCTCAGGCCCAAGAGCACAAACAACGTGGGCTGAAGAGAGAAAAACAAGAAGGATGGGACTGCATGGGCTGGAGCTGTAATTGGACAATTAACTCCAATATGCAAATGGAGCAGAACTTATAAAAGTGAGAGACCCCATGAGTGCTTGTGCATTTTGTGACCATTTTGGGTTCATCTTGGGTGTAGCCCTGGCTGGGCTCTTGTGCTGCCCAAGGTGGATCTGTTGAGGCCTCCTAATAAATCCCTACTTTATTCTTTAGCTCTGTCTAGTCTCTGCTCTAGGTCTGCTTTGACAAGGCTTCAGTATCCCATCCTCATTCCCACCACAAGAGCAGTGAGAAGATGAGGTTTGGTGCCATGACAAGATCGTGATTGTTTCTCCATTCCAGAGAGATCCCAGTGGTGCTGGGGAGCTGGATCCCTTTAGGATGCTAAAATTGGGAGCACTCTCTGCATCTGTATTACTGATATCACTAACAAAGCTGCCAGGAGTCTCTGAGGATGCACAGCTTTCCTACAGCCCAGGGCGGGGAGATTTCCAAGTGACATCCATTCTCTGTAGGGCTGTTTTTAATGCAGATACACCGCAGAGCCAATGGGGAGGGTGGGCAAGAACAATCTTTGGGGAGAATAATCCCCACATCTGTGTCTTGTGGGGAGTGAGGAGCTGTCTGCTGTGTGCCCCAAGCCAAACTTCTAGTCTCTAGGAGGACAGACACTCTGGCAGCCTTGTAGCCTGGGATCTGACTCTCACAGAGGGGAAAAGAAAAAGGCAATTTGATGATTTGCAGTGTGGTGTCCAGGGCTTGCAAGGGGACACTGTCAGTGCCACTCTCTGTCACCACCATGAAGGTGCCCCCAGCTTTACAGGGGCAGGGACAGCTTCTCCCTGGGCAGCCCAGGATTTCCAGCTGCATGTGAAAAAGCAGGTTTGTTTTGTATGCATGCAGGATCCTAAACTTAGCGAGCAAGATGTTAATTTGGGAGGGGAAAATAGGCCATATTTATGTAACTGTGAAAAGCTGCAGCAAAGGCTACAGATCCAATGGGAGAGGAGCGTCTGCTCCCAGCTCAGGGCTTTGTGAGAGCTCCAGCAACTGCATATTCATCACCCCACACCCCAAAGAACCAGCTTTGAGGCTTTCCAGGCTAAGAATAGAGGTCTTGTTGTGTTTGCTGCTCCACGGGCCGGGTTTTGTCCGGGATTAGAGGCACCAGGGTGTGGAGCTGCAAATGGCAGCATCTCCTCCTGCCTGTCAGCTCCGGGCCCAGCAGGGATGGAGAGCACAGAATAAAGGCTGAATTCATTCCCAGCCACACAGGATGGCATTAGTGCTGGCCCTCTGCTCCCAGAGACGTCCCCCGTGGTGGATGGGGCACCCACAGAACACGACTCCCTTGTGCACAAACAAAACCCAAGCGTTTTTCCAAGCAGGGCAGCTGGGGCCGTGCCACCACTGAAATTAGCAGCTCGTCCTGGCTGTGAAGCCTGATGGCTTGGATCCACCTCGGGTCCCTGCAGGGGCAGACAGCTCCCTGCCAGCCTGTGACATTTCTGTGACCTTCATATTTTCTGAAAAATCCCTTTGCCCAGGATTTTTCTCCTGGGAAGCTGAGAAGCCTCAGAGAAAAAGGAAAACAATTCTTATCTCATTTGTTTCTCCTGTGTTGTGCTCATGTGGAATGTGTTTGGAGATTGTTTACCAACAGGTGATTGTTTCATTGGATTCTGCTGTGAGTTGTTTTCACTCTTTGGCCAATCGGGGCCAGGCTGTGTCAGGACTCTGGAGAGAGTCACGAGTTTTCATTATTATCTTTTTAGCATTCAGTAAGTATCCCTTCTGTATTCTTTAGCATAGTTTAGTTTAGTATTCTTTAATATAATATAGTATCATGAAATAATAAATTAGCCTTCTGAGAACATGGAGTCAGATTCATCATTCCTTCCTCCATCAGGGCACTCCACAAATACAATATCTTTCCCCTTCCATTCACATTCTCTGTCCCACTTAAACCTGGTTGGGAATCCAGCAATCCCTGGCCTTGGAAATGGGAAGCCCAGAGGCAGTCACTCCAGGGTTTTTCAGACAGCTCTGCACTTCAGAGGTGTTTCAGCTCCAGAAGTCATCATGTGGCAGTGCTGGCACTGGTGGGAAGCAGCATGACACTGCTCCTGTTTGGCTTTGAATTTGTCACCCTGGGACTCTGGGAAAGCCCTTTAAGAACTGAACTGGGCTCACAAATGGCAGCAAAATCATTCCTGTGGGGAAGCCAAGAGGAAAAGGACTGAATTGTGGAAGCTTCAGTGTGGCCTCTGGCTCTACTGTTCCCTGAGCCTGGGGCCATATTCCTGAACACTTATCCTAAAGCAGCAAGGGATGAGACTTCCAGGAAGGATGGTGACCCAGGGCTTAGAGTACCTGCAGCCAAGGGCAGCACTGAGCACAGGGCCTGGCTGCAGACAGCAGGATGACTCCTGTCCACCTGAAGTTCAGCCTGGGAGGTGAGGGAGGCCACCACAGCACAGACTGAAGGCTATGACTGGTATGAGGTGGTGTTTTCAAATAAATGGGGACAGAAATTGGTTTTTTGAAACATGCAAGGAAATGCTCTGTAAAACATGAATTCCCTGAGAGAATGCACAGTCTCTGGAGAAGGTCTTTCTTGCTAAAACATCACATAACAGAGAAGTCTCTTGGGAAATGACTCCTGAGATAACCTCTCTCCTAAAATAAATGCCCCTGGGAGCAACTGTCTCGGGGGGAAAAAAAAAAAAAAAGTTCTAAAAGCTGCTATTGATTCTGTATTTACCCTCTCTGCAGCAGCAGCACACAGAGCTCAGAGGTGAGCCATCATCTTCCAGTGCTCCTTCCTAATCAGAACTGAGAAGGATCCAGCAGTGATCCTGCTGCTCCCTCATTTCCTCCCCATCACTCAAACCTGCTCACTGTGAGCAGCAACTCCACAAAACCTGTCCTGGAGTCATCTGGCAGCTTTGTGCAGCACCACAACGGGGCCATCCCATCTGCTGCTGTTTGTCCAGCCCTTGCATTGCTAGAGGAACATCTGGGAACGCTGCTGAGCCTCTGCTCAAAGAGCAGGGACACGTGGGTGTCTCCCCCCTGTGCTGTGTGACCCCAGCGCCATTTGGCAAAGAAGGAGAGGCCAGGAACCAAGTGGTGCCTGTCCCCTGGCCAGCCTGCTGTAATTAGCCACTCTCGTGATGCTGGCCACCATCCAGGCACTTGACCAAACACAGTCCAGACACTCTGACCCTGAGAATTGGCTCCCATGCCTGGAAAACCACGTGCCAGCTCTGAGCACCTGCAGGTTCATTTATCTTTCACACTTCCATCAGCGCAGCCCAGCAAAACCCAGAGCCACACTGGCAGGCAGCAGAAAGTGCCTCATAACAGCCATGAGCTGGGAAGGGCTGAAAATTTTCCAGGAAATACTCATAGAGGCAGAAGACAGCCACTGAGCACTGATCTGCTGCAGGGGGCATTGGAGACCAACCCTTCTGCTGCTGGCAATGCTACAGAGCCAGGAAAGATTCTTTGGATGTCTTTAGGATAGGAAGGCAGAAGCATTCTAAAGCCTGGTCTAGCAGCTTGTTAAAACCTACCTGTCTTCACTGTAGTTTAAGGCATGAATCTGTATTTATTGCCCAAATTCTGTATATCCTGTAGTCCCCTTATCCATGACCAAATACATGCAAACAAGGTGACCCCCAGAGAGGGGGTTATATTTCAGGATGTTCCACCACCTGCCTTTAGCAGCAGGAAAATGAGGTGCTCCTGAGACAAGAGGAGTTAATCCAGATCCATTCTGAGCTCAGACTGATTGCAAAGACAGCATGGATGCAATTCCCAGGAGTCTTGTGGACTTCAGGCAGCACCCACAGAACACAACAAGGTACTGTGTGAATAATGTCTCCCTGAAAATCCAGTATGGGGAATGTGGTCATCCTCTGGGACTGTACAGTTAAAACCAAGAGAAATAGGTAATGAGATCAAGAAAAAAAATAAAAGAATGGACTTCCACAGCTACCTAAGTATTAGCATCTCTCTGTTTGGGAAAACAGATGGACAGAAATGGAACAGAAATGGACACCTGCTAAAGAAGCTGGAATGGTCACAGAGTGTCACAGCACCTCTGCATGGCCCAGGGCCCGTGCCCAGCACCCAAAAGAGAACCCCATTTATTCACCCACATCAGTCTCTGCCTGCCCTGCTGGCAGGGGAAGCAGCTTTTCTGTGCCAGGCTGCCCATCCAGCAGCCAGGCACGAGGCAGCAGTGAACAGCTCTGCTCTGACACAGCAGGCACTGGGATTAGCACAGCTCCAGCCCCAGAATGGGGAATTGTGGGTGGGAGCAGCAGGAGGAGCCCGCAGTGTGCGTTCTGCTGTCTGCAGGACAGTTCACACCCAGCGTGGTGTTGCCTTTGCACAACGGGCCCAGTTTGTTGACTCGTGTTCAGCCTGTGACCCGGCGGTGCCTCTGCTGGCACAGCAGCTGCTGCCTGCAGGGCTGCTCCTCCAAAGCCAGCATCTCACACTCACCGGGGGCTTTTCCTGGGGTTCCATCACCATTTCTCAATTTATCAAAGCTCAAAACCTCTCCTTAGGATTTAGGAGAAAACCTACCTTTAGGAGCAAACTTACCATAAGGAGGAAACCCACCTTAGGTTTTGAGTTTTTCTGTTCTGCTTTGGTGTGCAGCTTTTAGCTTTCTATTAAGTGTTACTGGGATCTTTTCACAGGGTGGTGAAGACAAAACAATCCCATTCTAGCTGAGACTCAAGGACAATCTCTTCAAACTTCAGGCCCAAAGCATAAACAACATAAAAAGAGGAGGGTGGGCAAGCAAGCAAGGAGGATGAAACTTCATAATTTGAAGCTATTAATTGGACAGTTAACTCCTAGATGCAAATGGACTAAAACTTATAAAAATGTGAGATCTTGTGACCTCTCTTGCTTCCATCTTGGAGCCATCCAGGCAGAG
>VYZP01038555.1:294-15065 GCA_013400635.1 Hypocryptadius cinnamomeus | reverse complement strand
TTAAAACAAAAAACCAAAATTAACAAACTTCAAACTACTTACTTTCCCCTCCATGAATGTTTTGTTGTGTAGAAACAAGCAAGATCTCTGTTTTCTCTAATTATATTCATTCTGTGCCAAGACCTGAAAACAAAGGAGACATCCTGTTAGCACCCAGGATTCTTATTTAAAACCAAAGTTCACGAATCATCGATATGCTTCAAGGCAAAAAGACTTTGTTTTTAAACCTATGTTTATCAAACAATACATGGACAAAATTGCACAAGAATTGTTAGTTTCTTCACATGGGTGTAGAATTGTGTGGGCATAGGTGCATTTGTTACGCTAGCTATTCCTTAACAGTACCAGTTTCCACTAAATTATGCCACATTTGCCATATTACAATCACTACTGTCACTGCACCTTTGCACATTCAAATTCAAGTATATTTTATGTCATCTCCAAAAATCGTACTATATAAAATTATTTGAGTAGACTCTACCTATAACTCCAGCTAAACCAAAGTCCTACTACAATTCTGAAACAAACAGTAAGGAGATAGCTGGATATATAGAACAGTTTGTTTTCCAGTCTGAATGAGAAATTGAGGTTGAGAAACTTACTTACTAGCTAAGCATTATGATTGAAGAGCTGACTAAGTACCACTCCTATGCTGTAAAAGTTTAAGCAATCTCACCACTAACATCCTGACATGCTTATTTCACACAGAGGGAATATCTATTCCCTAAACACACACACAGAGGAATTTAGTGAAACTTTCCCGTAATTGCTTGAGTAGAGCATTGCTTTAGGAGTTAATAAGTTCTAAGGAGTGCTTCTAAACACTACTATTTTCAATGCCTGAAACACAGGCATGTGGAGTAGTTAGGAAATTAATCTCCCTTTTACTTCCCTATGCTGTTATTGCATATAGAAGGAACTTAAGCAGACATTCCCTGATTAAGTACAGAAGTGAAGTTGTCACTCTCCATTTACTGCTACGGCATTAGTTTTATTTTCAAATGTGTTAAATCAGGCTTCCCTGTAACTGATTGAAGACTGGTACTTCTCTCAGGTTCACACCAATAACACAGTGGCATCCCCAAAACATCACACACAAATGCTGGTCTGCAAGAACACAACTTGCCTGAAGCAACTCTCAAGCAACCCAATCCCAGTCAGTACCCCACTGAAAGTTAAATAACAACCCATTATCTTTTTACATTCAGCTAACTCTGCTTGACTGGGCAAAGGAATATTTCTTATTTTGAGATGGATGACCTGCAACATTAGCTCATTGCTAATTTCTACCCTCTGTGACTTCAGGTTATTTTCTTTCTCAGCAAAGGCTGTAGCAGTTATGGAGTCATAAGCATGAAGAATGGATAACCTGCTCAAAATGAACTTTAGAATTCCTTCCCTCAGGTGAAGAGCCAGCACAATCATCACTACCTACTGAAGGAAACTTGAAGTACTGCCTCTGGGAAGAGAGAAGAGCAGTATTTACGTCTTTCAATGACTCAGTCTTCAAGTCAAATTTTCAGAGTTAATATTCCAATGACTCATGGCGAGTTAAGTTCTCTAAAGCCAGTTTTTGGAAACAAAGTTTTATGAGGGGACAGGATATTCAACAGCATTATTGCTACTGACTGCTGACATCATCTACCTGTACCTGTGCAGTTGACACTGTCCTGCCTGACATCCTTGCCCCTAAGCTGAAATTACAGATTTGACAGATGGACCACTCAGTGGACAGGGAATTGTCTGGAGGGTTGCACTCAAGCAGTTGCAGTCAACGCCCCAATGTTAAAGTGGAGATAGTGACAAGTGGCATTCTTCAGGGGTCAAGCTGGCACTGTGTTAACACTTTTGTCAGGGATATGGACAGCAGACTCTCTGCAAGTCTGTTGATGACACCAAGCAGTGTGGTGCAATCAACAGGCATGAGGGAAGGGATGACATCTAAAGGGACTCTGACACGTGCAAGAGGTGGGTCTAAGTTCAACAAGGCCACACGCAAGACCCTGCAGCTGGGCTGGGCCACATCAAGCACAAATACAAGTTTGGTGGAGAATGGCTTGAAAGCAGTCCTGAGGAGGATCTGGAGGTGTTGGTTGATGAGAAATTTGACACAATCCAGCAATGTGTGCTCACAGCCCAGAACCACATTCTGAGATGCATCAAACAAAAACTGGCCAGCAGGCTAAGGAGACAATTCTTCTGCTCTGCTCCACTCTTGTGAGACCCCACCTGCAGTACTGTGTCCAGCTCTGGGGCTCTCAACATAAGAAGGACCTGCTCCACACCTTTTGGAGAGCCACAAAGATGGCCAGGGAGTGAGCTGGAGCACCTCTTCTGTGGAGACAGGCTGAGACCTGGAAGTGTTCCAGGCCAGGCTGAATAGGGCTTTGAGCAACTTGGTCAAGTGAAAAGTGTTCCTGCCCACGGCAGCAGGGTTGGAACTAGATCTTTAAGGTCCTTTCCAACCCAAAGCATTCTATGATTACTCCTGAAGTTCCCCATTTTGCTTGGTTTAAGAACTGTTATTATTATTACCATGGATAAGAATCAAAACAGTACGCTCTATCCAAACTACACAGATCTTACTGTACAGTATCACACTTTAGATCTGGTAATTTTGTTTTAAAGTTATCTTTCAGAACAACATGCCATATACTCAATCTTCATGCCTCTCTTTCAAAGCAATTTTCTTGACATTGACTAAAGTATTAGTAAAAATAAAATAAGAGGCTTATAACAAGACTAGCTCTACTAAGTACAGGATTAAAAGATCTATTTATCTGTAATTCCAGTTTCACCAATACCATTCTCCTCTGACCAGCTCTATCAGGTCTCCCAGACCTGAACACCACTTGCTCTAGAGTATCTAAAGCAAGATGTTCTCAAGGTTGCAAATATTTCCTCCTAATAACACAGAACTAAGAAACATTCATTTATGAGCTACCAGCAGCTTCCAGAAATTTTAACACCAGCATCTAACTAGAATCAGGATACTGATACATGAAGTATTGTACCTGAAGTGCAATGACAAATTCACCAGACTGCTTTTTTGTTTAGATGAAAACCACTAAAATCATTTAGCTTTCATGCTTTATTCACTGTGCTTCTGGACGTGATTGCAACTATCCCTCCCACTGAGAAGACTACCACAGTGGCAATATATGCCCAAGTCTAGCAACAATTAATTCTTGTACACATTTTCCAGCAGTTTAACAGACAGAAAAGCCTAACAATAGCCTAGTGTTCTGAGCTGCTGTGGTAAAGACCAGCAATTATTTACCAGTTGTCTTTGATTCCACAGTTAAGAACAAGATGAAAAAAAAAAGTTCATACCAAAGACAATGGTATTTTAGAAGAAACCAAGAAATTCCTCTTCCTTCATTCATTCCAGCAGAACCAGTGTGGCACCTCTCTTGTACTATCCACAGTGTCATACACTGTCATTTTAGCACCTAAAACAGTATAACCATTGACTTTGCAGAACACATCAGGCCTTACCATTAACCGAGTCTAGCCACATTGTCAGTGTAAGCTATAGTGGCCTGTTTAGTTATATATTAATTTCCTAAAATAAGACAACATTCTTGTTACCTTTACCTCTTCTTCCTGCATTCAACAGACCTTTAAGAAGTTGCCTGACTTAACACAAAAATTGAGTGAAGCTTGTTATCTCACCCATAAGAGCATCCAGGACAATAAGGCACTAACTTGAGCAATCATCTTAATGTTCTGGGGTACGTAGGAGTAGAGAAGTCACAACTTCAAAGGTTATTTTAAATAATCCACAGCACAGCTATTGCATATCCCATACTGATGGTTTTCTAAGGTTTGATATTAGAGAAACACCCAGCTGCTCTATTTCCATTGGAGTAGAGGCAAAAACTACTTTGAAAGTAGCAGTTTGTAAACATGATTTTCTTGGTTGAGAGTGGGGATGCTGAATACAGTCTGTAGTCAAATAATCCAAGGATTCTGCAGGCAAAGTATTGTCTACAACTTGCAACTTCTTTTGGGAGCCTAACAAAAGCACTCTCCAAAATATCCCCTGGATATTTTAATCAGCTTTTTCACAGGACTGAAGTTCAACAATACTTTCCTATTTGATTCCTGTAGTACTGTAAATAGCAGTGAAACAGCTTTAGGGGAAGAGCTGAAACCACATTTTTGAGTGCCTCATGTACCAGAAACAGCGACCCTTTAAACTAAAGGCCCTGAACTGCTTCCAGGACACCCCCTGCCTCAGAGTTTAAGCTACACAGAATCATAGAATAGTTTGAATTGAAAAGGACCTTTTACACAATCTATATTCAACTTGCATGCACTTTCCACTTTTCCAGGATTTCACATTCTTTAGACAAAACCACCATCTGGGAAAACAATCTATTTCAGGAAACCGAGACAAGTCAGTCTCAAACCAGCACTTGTGGAATCACAAGAAAAGCTGTGACCTTGCAGACATCAAAGCAATAGGCACAGCTGTAATTACACATAAGTTTCCTCTGATTTATTAAAAAAAGTCAGAAGCTGGGACATGAGTTCAAAGTTTAGTGCAGAATTCAGATTGAGTTTTTTCCTGATTATATTATCTCTCTATTATTACAAAGCCTCAATATCTTTCTTAAACGAAGGTTTAAGAAGGTAGGATTCCGAGCCCCACATAAGATTATTATTCTGTTCCACTGCAGAGAGGAGTAAAATAAATGCTGATAAGAAACTGAAATTTCTTGGGCAAAAGAGGAAGAGAAATGCAGATAAGAAACTGTGATTTTGCTTTAAAAAATTATTCCAGCATGGCTGAATACTAGTTAAGAGTTCCTGGAAAGTCTTTACTACAAAGGGACAGATACTCATAGCAAGCTCAAGTGTGACTTTTCTGAGAGAGAGAAGACACACTATGAGCATAAAACCAGAAACCAACTGGAAAGCAATGAGAGCAAAGCACTAAAAAACCCCCTTGGGTTCTGTTATTCTGTGGTTCTACATACCTGCCTGCTAGCTTAAAGGTCTGGAGCCTGATTTTCAGTCACCTACACCTCTGTAGCTTTAAAGGCATTATTTAAATAAATGAGTTTTCCTGCACTGAAATGTTTTAGCTGTCCACATTTCCTCCATTGCCCTCCTCTTTCATTGCTGTGGTCACTAAGTGGCAGAGTTTTGCCTTCAGACAGATTCTTTCTAACAAGCATTAATTTTTCCTCTTCCTTGAGCAGTACTCTTCTCCTAAAGTACTACAGCCTAATTAGCTGTGGAAACAGATTTCATCTGTAGTGTAGGAACTCCCAGTCCTTTTTGTAAGAGGGGAAAGAGACAAGATCCACCAGATCCTTAAAAGAATCTACATGCAACCTGCCTCAGTGATAGCAGCAATCCCACCTTCAGTGGCCCAGGATAGAAACAGGCTGAGAATTTCAGCTTTACTACTACCATAAACGATGGTGACAACATTAGAATCCATCCTCCAGGTGACCCATTCCCTCACTAAGGACCAGTGTTAAGGATAAGAAAATGTGTGGAAGAGTCTGGCTTTCTTTTAAATTTATATTAGCATTCTGCTTTACCAGTGAACCAATCTGATTCACCAGCTAGACAGGTGAGTATCAGAACAAAAGTATATACTCACTAAGGGAAGGAAGAAAAAAAAATGTTCCTTTCAGTCATAGTTTAGCAATCCTGTCATATTTCTTCAGAATAATGTTCTGTTTTATTAGTGAGGCAAGAGAGTTGTTAATTTTTTTGACACAAGAATAGTTTTTTGGAAGCAAATCAGGAAGTCAAGCAGTTGAAGGTTAACACTTCAAGATATGGTTGAATGCCAGCAGAAGAATTATTAAGTCAGTAAGTTTCACTTACTGAGCTTCAAACAAGTCAAAAGCAAAGTCACCTCCACAGTATAAAAACCAGATCTGGCTTTAAAGACCAAGCCTCAGCATATCACTTAAAATCTGGAAATACAAAGTGATTCAGTCCCTCCGGACAAGTATGTGTTTGGAAACTATGAAAAATGCCACATGACACCCAGAAGAGCAAGCAATACATACAAAATAAATCTTTCAAAAAATGTGTTCCAACGAGGCTAAAATACAAGGTTAAAGTTCCTGGGTAAAGTCTATACCTCACAGGGACAGAAATGCAACTTGGTCTCCAAACACTCAGATATTTGCTGCAAGTGGAAAAAACTGTCAGTAATAATAGAAAGGCGCCAGTAACTTCTAGTTAAGTGTTCTGGCACTTGGCTGCCTATAGTAGGCAGGAATTAGACCAAGCTGCATGTCTATGTATTGAAGCAGGCTAGAGCCAAGCACAACTTTCACATCTGTAATACTGGTCCTGTTATTTTGATTTTATTCATCAGACTGTTCGTAAACTATCTTTCTAACTCAATACTAAAATGAAACTCAAGTCACTAGTAGTCCTTTCAACAGCCTCCTCCTTTTCAACAGTGTACTCACTACATGCAAGTAGCCTATGCAGACAAATATAATAATCAACAAAAAAAGTCTTCAGCTTCAGAGAACCTAAATTCTAAAACAAGCAATATTTTCTGAAATGCAGTATTATCTAACCAGCACTAAGTAGCACAAAACAAAGCAGTTATCTACTCAATTTCATCTACTCCAACCATCACAAATCTTATTCGTGAAAGAGCACAGGAGAAAAAGGGAAAACACATTTCAGATTACATTAACTTCAAAAGCAGCCACACAGCAGAGATTAAGTGCATTCACATGAAGTCTCTGAATAAACTTCTAGGCCTATGTTTCCCCCCAAGCAGAATGCTCAAACATTCCCTCAGCCTGAGAGCACCAAGCCAAAAAAAGACCTCTCCCTCCCAAACTGAAGCGCTAAGACAACATTTTTATGGCCCAGAACTCAGCCCTCAGTAGAGGCAAGCTGTGAAGGCACAAGCTTCACACCACTCAACAGAAAAATCTATCCCAAAGACTGCTAGCAGCTCACCGCAGACAGAAAACCATCCAATATGACTGCTTGTTTTGACTTTCAGAAAACAAAAAGCAAGCTAAAAGCATGCATGGAAGGAAAGCAAATGCTCGTGGAAAAATAAGAGCATTAAGGGTAGATTTTCTGAAAAGTGCATCTAGTTCTGCTCATGCTCTAAGCATTGAATGTTAGCATTCAAAAAAGAAAAAAAAAAATCTCATCTCTGTGAGAGCATATCTCTGCCACATCTCTCCCACCCTTCATAAATTATTTCCCAGAGCATCTCCTGACGGGTATATTTTGATCTGAGGGCAGGAGAAGGAAAATAGCGGGTCTTTTCTTAATGGACACGTCAATACTCTTCCAAGAAAAACGACAAATTCTGCCCAGAGGCTACAGAAGCCGCATCAGGTGCGGGGCATGCCGAGCGAAGCACCGGGCGGGCTGAGGGTGGAGAACAACCCCAGCCCTCTCCTCTGCCCGGATACAGGAAGCGAAGGGCTGCGAGCGGCTGGTGACAGGTACCACGCTGGGGACGAGGGACGCCGGCTCACAGCCCCAGGCCCCTCAGGGCTGGGGCAGGAGCGGGGCTGTGCCGGCGGCAGCATCAGCCCCCGGGCGGCAGAGCCAGCGCTGCCCCGGCCCCGGCCCCGGCCCCGCCCCCGCTTCCCGCACGGCCCCGCGGGCCGGGCGCGCCCCCTGCCCGCCCACCCGGCCCCGAGCAGCGCCTGGGACCGTAGAAGGAGGCGGGGGCTGCCGCCGCCCCCTCACCTCCCCCGCCACTGGGATTTACCTGGCCGGGGAGCCCGCGCTGCCCGGACCTGCCCCCACCAGCAAAGCGCTTTCCCGGCGATAAGGGCGAAGGGGCACTGAGCGGAGCTCTCACCCCTCACCCTCCGGCCGGCCGGGCGGGCGGCAGCCGCTACACTGCTCCCGCTGCCTCAGAGCCTGGCGCTGGAGGCCGCCATCTTAGCTCGGGCAGCGAGACCGCCCCCTCGGCGCAGCCGCCGTGCGGCCCGGGGCCGTCACGGGACGCGATCACCTGATGTTCTCCGCGCTGCCGCCCCCTTCCCGCCGCACTAGATCACTCCCTCCTTCCTTCCTTCCTTCCTTCCTATCCTCGCCCCTTGCCCTGCCCTGCCCTGCCTTGTTCTGCCGGGAACCGGCATGGCTCCCTGCGCAGGCGCCGCGCCGTCGGGGTGCGGAGTGCCCGTCGCGCTCGCCTTGCGCGTCGCCTCAGGAGTGTCAGTGACCGGTGCGCTCCTGCCCGAGCGTCTCCAGGCCGTGAAAGGCGCGTTGAACAGTTAAAAAGCCGGAGCACGCTGTTTAATTATGCACATTACTTACGTGACTGTAAAAGCGATGTTAAAATGCCACATTAAGGCTGCGGAGACTGAATCACTGATTTATGTGGTTGGCTAACCACCCTCCAGATTTGTTACGGGACTCTTAAGCGCCCCGTCAACTTCCCCATATTCTGCGCCAGACGCAAGGTTTCCGAAAAATGTTGTAAACTACGGCAGCATTATAAGACGAGCTCCTTAAAAGGCATACTGATTGGCATAAATATTGTGAATATTTTAAAATATGACTTGCATCAGAATACTATGGCCTTTCCCTTAAAAAGTGCCATTAAAGTCTGCCGACGAAGAGAGAAATGAGGAAAAAACTGTAAGTGGAACTAACTATCTCGGAAAAAATACCAAAATCACAGGTATTAAATTTTTAAAATATAATTTAATATCCTTTTCATCATCATATGGACTCTAAGAAACAGCATGAAGCTGAGTCAGGGGAGGTTCAGGATGGATATCAGGAGAAAGATTTTCACCCAGAGGGTGGTTGGGCACTGAACAGGCTCCGCAGGGAAGTGGTCACAGCACAAGCCTGACAGAGTTCAAGAAGCATTTGGACAATGCTCCAGAGCACAGGCTGTGACTCTTGGGGTGTCCTGTGCAGGGCTGGGAGCTGGAGTCGATGATCGATGATCCTTGTGGTTCCAACTCAGGATATTCTGTGATAAACTATTTGTCTAAATTTGGTTAAGATAGTTAAATACTAGTCAGACATTCTTCTGTTAAATCTAGTCCTCTGAATCTGGGGCACTGTGATAAAATAGCACTGATGGGAAAATAACATTACTTCGGGGAAGCTGATAAATTGCTTTTTGTTACAGAACTTCAAGGGAGGAAAAAAAGAGATTTAATGTTTTATTAACGTACTAGGAATTGTAAGAATCTAATTTCAGAGGGAGGTCATATGATTCGGAAGAGTCTTTGACATCATGGAAGAGTTTTTGGACAGATTTGGAGTGATTTCTGGTTTTGTTTAGTTGTCTCAGAGGGTTTTTGGATGGAGGGTGTTGATTTTGTCTCAGTACTTATTTTGTGTTGTTAATATAGGTAGGCAAAATACATCAAGTAAAGCAACAGCTTGTTAGCTGTTTATTACTTGGGAACAAAGAATGACGCTTACATAATGAAATTGATGTAACAGAGTAGTAATCAATGTTTTCATGGATGGATTTTAATCAGACAGCACAGATTATATTTCAGTATATTTATTCAGCTCAAACTAGTATTTCAGTAACTGTGTTTTCCTCTATTTTTGGACATGCTTTTTCATAAGTAATCATATTAACTTTGGATCTAATGCAAACAATTTATAAAAGGAAAAGAGAACACAGATTAAGATAGAGAAAAATGGTGAGATAGTGAAATAATAATTTTGAAATTATTCAGAGAAAATGGGAACAAGGAAGGTGTGTTTAGCAGTTCTGACAGGAAGTTATGGAAATGATATTGTGCAACACGGTACAATGTCTTTCAGAAATTAAAGTAGACCAGGATTTCATTACTGTCTAAGTGTAAAGTATGTATGAAGTTACCTTGTGTGCAGAAAAAAGCATTCTAGTTTGCTCGGTCATTTTTTTCTTGTGGAATGATACTACTGGATATTTTTAGAGATAGGATCTCATTTTTCTGTTTAACTAAAGGTTTGTGAAAATGCTAATACCTTGCAACTCTAAGTTATGCAATTAGTTGCTACTACAAAAATTGTATTTTTAACACCTCAAATTTAAACGTTTGCTGTTTTAATTGAAAAAGAAAGTTAACAAAATCCTTGCTCTGTTAATGTCAATGGCAGTTTTGTTATTACCTGTGTGTGACACAGATAGTGCTTTGCCCTTAGTTTTCCCAGTCACTTACAGAGTCAGAAATCGCATCAGAGCCATTCTCATTATCAAAATTACGATAGCAAACCACAGGTTTGATGCCTTCTTGAAAGATAAAATGTTAAATTGTTTCAATCCACTTTGGAGAAGCAAACCCAAGTTCAGTTCTTCCAGATCTTTCACCTGAAGTACTGCAAATGCCGGTCTGACCTTGTCCATTTAAATACTTCCATTTGCAAAAGAGTTCAGGCATCTGCAGTCTAGACAGCAAGGTCTCTCCTTACCATCCAATTATTGAAATCTGGAAGGAATGAAGAGTTCTAGTCCACCACTAAATAATTAATAGTCTACTGGCTATTTCTGTGATCAGCACCTATTCTGAAAGACTGTGGTTTAGGATGGCTGAATTCTTCAAGCAAGCTGCAGTACAGGTGCTGTAGAGCCAGTGCTAAGATTCTCTGCAGCAACAGTAAATATTATGATTGCAAATACAACCTATAAGAGCAGAGATCCTATTACTTTTAAAACAGATATATTGTGGTTTATAGCAGTAAAAAAGAACAAGTTTCTACCTGGCCTGCAAGCAGCAAACAATGGACAAATTAACTTCCCTTCCTAGTACTAATGGTAGGGAGGAATTTTGGGTCATCTGTTTGGGCAAATGAGAGATTTTTCCATCCTTGCTTGCCTTAAAAGAAAATAAGTCCCTGCTAGAACTGGGAATAGTTACTTTACTCTCTTACTTGCAGTGTTGGAGGGAGCAGGACCATCCACTCCAAAGTCAACTACTGCTTTTCTGCCATGAAGTAATATGGATCTATCCAGTCTTCTTAAAGACTGGATCTGAGAGGTACACCACAGCTTAGTATGAATTTAGGATAGCTAACAGAAAATATGCTTAATACTTGTAATTTTTAGATGACCAAATGACAAGAACAGTAATCCCTTGATGAATAATTATAGTACTTGACTGAGAAGGGAAAACAGAAGGATTTTGAAAGGGGGAAAGTAAATGTCAAAGTCCCACATAAATCTAATTAAGAAACCTTTGGAAACCTCTGTCCTGGATCTTGTCTCTTTTACTGCAAAATTGTTGCAAATGGCAAAATGCAGGTTACACAGAGGGCCTTCTGGAAATCAGACCTGCATTCCTGCATCAGTCTTTGTTCTATTCCTTGTTATCCCAAAGATGCATTAAGACTATGCTGACAATCTGTCAGCTGTTCAAAGTCACATCAAATTTTTATGTATCTTGACATATTTTGTATAAAAATAAATGCAGATAATAACGATAATTTATCTTCTCTATGACATTAATTAACAGGTAACTTTTGGATGCTGTCCATTACTAATTCTATATTTTCTGATAAACTAGTTAAATGATGACTTGTTTGTTATCTTAGCTAATGGCTTAATAATAACTGTAGCCTAAGCTAATTAACTTTGTGATAATTTTTGGTAAATAATTAATAAGTATCTTTAATACAGTGATGCATGCCAATCTGTATTCATATTCAAAGCATTCCTCCAATAACTCCTCTTCTTTTTGGATAATCCTATCATTTTGGCATTGGCCTATGTGCAGTAAACACTCACATATTAATTTTTGAGCTCTTGATCCATCTATACCTTTGTATAACCTGGTCTTTTTGGTGTGTCTTTTGAAGTTAATCTACAAATTATCTTTTAACTCTTTTACCTTCCAATAGATAAGTTCCAGTATTAGTTGCAATCCAGTCAGTAGTTTATGTGTGTACATCTGGTGTAAGAAAAATGAATATATCAGATTTGCTTAAAACCTCCGATGTCATTCATAGTAGAAAGAATCTTTTAATGGAATTAAATAGCAATGCACAATGATGTAACGGTTCCCAATGAAATTACACTATTTTAAAAAATGTGTGGTTGTATTCTTTCAAAGGAAAATGTAAAGGGGAAATGTATTGCTTATTGCATGTAAAACAAAATAGCAACCGATTTATAGAGAAAGTCTTTAACTACCTTCTCTTTTGACTGCATTTAGTCAGGTTGTTGAAAAAAATCTGTACACATATGTTCAGTGGAAACCTTAATAAAATGAGAATGAAAATTCCCATATACTTATTTCATCTTGGGAAGGCTTCACCTTAGCATTGCAAGGCTGCTTAAGGTAAACTGTTCTTTGAAATATCTGACTCCTCAGGACTATTTTGTGATAAAAGGTACTGTGGATGTCCCAGGTGATCCTTCTTCCCACTGTCAACACACAGCACCTGCAGGGAAGTGCCCTGAAACACAAAGAGGCATTGCAGAAGGAGCAGACGGTGAGAAAAGTGAGGGCCTGTGCAAAGAAGAAATTGGAGTTCTGGAAGTGCAGAACTGGCCAGCGTGGTAGGAGTGGGTTTTGGACAAGGGACTCTTAGGATAGATAAGTATCTTGAACAACTGAGCAGGAGAGTAATCAGTCAGCTTCTGCAGGCTAGACCTGGGAACTGGGAAGATAGGAAGAGCTGTGAGGCTATGACGTTTGAAAAATTTATTGTGAACAGCTTATGTAGGGCAGACCTTTTGTCAAGAAAACTGATACAGGCAGAACACACAGAGGAGGGAAAGCAAAGGAGAAGATATACTTAGATCTGGCCTAGCAAAACACTGTTAATGATACATATAGCTGAGAAGAAAGGCTGGGAATGTCTAGGAAGGAGACAGGGATTGATCTGAGGAATAGAATGGAATAGGAAGATTCAAATGTAGAAGCAAGGAGTGGGAGAAAGGGCTTAGCAGAGCAACAGGCTGCAAAACACAGGACAAAAGAGGCAGTACCCACAACAGTCTGCTAAACTAGAAACCACAGTTTCTCCAGGATAACTCAGGCTGAGAAACCTAATGCCCATTGGTATCTGACATCCTCCCTCGTGGATCTCCACTTAGTTGTGTTGCTATTTATTCTTAATACCAGTCAGAGATCTGTGTTGCAGATCTAGATGTGGTATATGATATAATCCCACATCATAACTATTTGGATTTTTAAAATAAACCTAGACAATTATGTATTTACATACATAAATATGTAAGTAAATGTATATAAATATGCAGTATTGACGTTGTAAACCCGAAAGTCTTTTAGAGTTAAAAAATTCCAGAAGATTAGGATTGCCTTTGCAAATAATTGCATGCTCGTGTATAATTTTTATCCATGGGAACTTTGCTTTATTCACTCCACAAAATGAAAGGACTCATTGAATCCACATGGATGCTATGCTGTGTTCTATTCACATTGCTCAATTTGCTGGCCCAAGATTTATTTACTATACACTATACCAGCTCTGTTATTCAAGCTTCAGAATATTCAAGCTTACTAATTTCCATATTGGCATTTCTGTGACATTGTTCAGTAAACTGAGTGCTCCAGAAACATGAATTAATTAATTTTCTCCGCATCCTTCTGCTTCTAATATTTGACTAGTTGAAAGTACATTAATGTTTCTTTTACTGTGTATTCCTGTGTATAATTTTCAAGTATCCTAATACAACCTTTAAAGATCACATGTTTTTTAGCAAAAGCACATTTCTCCTTTAAAAAGAAAAATTGCTGTTTGATCTCTCCCTGTCTCTTTTTATAGACATGAGAACAAAAACAGATGACAGTGTACCTTGCAGGCTTATTGAATGTATTGATCTGTGTGACAGTGTGACATGTCAACTTTTACATGTCTTATGTACTTTAGTACATGCTCCTGTCTTATAAAATTCACCTACTTAAGGTATTGCATTGTCAATTTCATTGTCAGTTTATTTACTGAAAGTTGATTTTTGTGGAAAGTTAAATTTAAATGCTAGTCCAGGAGTGGGAATGATATTAATTTGAGAAACTGGATATTGACAGAGTGGCTGAAATTTATGTTCAGCAATTAGGGTAACAAAAAAATTACAATTAAAAAAAAAAGAGAAAAGTTATTTTGAACACTGAAGTATTTCAGGAGCATAGTGAATTAGTGGGACAGTAGGAAAATTCAGTCATTGGAATTTTACCAATTTTTTGGTAAACCACTTCTACCAATTTTTTGGTAGAACTATTCAGAATTACAGGGAGTTTCCTGTAGTGCAGTTGTTTAAATTTGGTCATCCAAAGCAAAAGGGCCTTTGAAAACCAAGCAACAGGTTCCTGTTGCTTACACAATACAGTTTTTATTAGCAAGAGTTATGAAGGAGTCACTTATATAGTCTTGATTCATCACTGCAGCCTGTAGAGCAATAGGAGAATAGTAAGTACTAATTCTCTGATTCCCTAGCCTGGGGTCAAATCCCAGGAGTAGAAATAAGTGAGATTATAATGCCCAATGGAAATAATTGTGGACAAAACAACAAACAGGAAATATTAACCTTGCCCACAGTGTCTCAGATGATCCTAGAAGTCTTACTATTTTCAGAGAGCAGGAATGTTTTTGAGCATATCCAATTTCCTCAAAATTTGTTCATGAAGCATAGAGAAGAACAGAGGAAATTATGATCTCATAACTTGCAGGCCAAGCGATTGAAATTATTGCCTTATGATAAAGAATGTAAATCAGAAAGAATATTTAATTTTTCCTTTTTTGTTTTTTTAAAGCTTCTCATAGTCCAGTAGTATGCTCTTTACCATTTAGAGTGACTGCTAGCTGAGAAATGCATGCTAACC
>VYZP01038552.1:0-49596 GCA_013400635.1 Hypocryptadius cinnamomeus | reverse complement strand
TGGGGAATAGAGAGTTGCTGGGGGCTGTGCTCTCACCTTGCAAATTTGACTGGCAGTATCCCAAAGGGCTGGAAGTCCAAGTGAAGCTGAAAGTTCATGAAAGCTTATCTTTTGGGTAGGTATTTATGTGTTACGAAGGTACCCACCTGTACTGAGAAAATTTAAAATCTCCAATTACTAGACACAAAAGCTTTTCAGGTTACAAGAATGCCTGTAGCCTTAAGCCTACCATCCTCACTAACAAACATCTTGCATAAAAATTCTCCTGTGAATTCCTACAGCAGCCAGATCTTCACCTTCTCTTTCTCTCCAGTGCATTTCTCTGTCCTGGCTTTTGCCTTTTCCTGCCCCTTTTTGTCTATTTGCTTCCACGAAAAACTGACATTTGGGTCAGTCCTGCCAAGGGGGGTAAAGAGCATGTGCCAGTAGCCTAGTATCTACGGAGTCCCTAAGAAATCACAAGTGTATTTCAGGAGTCACCTTTTAACTCCCATCCTGCTATACTGATTGTACAGTACAACAACAAGTACAACAACAAGTCAAACTCTGCTGTCTTTTAGTCCCTTTTCTCCCCTTGAGAAGATGGTGAAAATGTGTCCTGTATCTTGGTGCATACACACAGAGGGAAACAAATCTTTCATTTTCTTCTATTTTCTCCTCATATGGCAAAACCACTAAAGTCTGTTGTGGGCACACAGCTTTGTGGACTCCTTCCTCATATGATTTAGATTGGAGACATGGGAAAAGAGCTGGGAACCTTCAGATCACTAATAGCAGGGAAGTAAGGGAAGAAATTTATGCCAATAAAATGAGAAGGTCTAAAGCTGACACCGTACTCTGAATACTAAACAGACTAGCACTGCCTGGATATGTTCAATTACACTTCCATATTTTTACTGCAGCTTGATTCCAAATTTTACTTTTAAGTGATAAGGTTAAAGCATTGGACACAAAGGAAATATGACCCAGCTTTGATAACAGCAATAACTGGTAAACAGCAAGTGAAGCAGAACACACACCACTGATAGCTAACATCTCATTGAGATGGAATTTTTGAGACTCTCAAAGTAAAACTCAGTAACAATTACTAAATATTACAAAAGGAGATTGATTTTATTTGGTACCCATACCAAACACTATGACACAATTTACTTCAATTGTCTATTTTGTTGGCTATATGGAAATAGTAGAACACAGAAATAACGTTTTGAAAATGAATTGAAGCAGAAGACAAACAAAATCTGCTAGTCTCATCTACAAGAGTGAAGAGGGGCGAGTAAGCAACACTACTACTTGAACATTGCTAATTGATAAAAATTTTTCTGGATTATTTAATCTTCTTTGCAAGACAGTAAAGTAATCCAGACCCTGATAAATTATTTTTGCCACAGCAGCACCTCTATACAAGACAGCATCCTGCAAGAACTGCTTCACTATTGCTTAGTGTGGAACAGACTGGTCAGCCTCATGGAGGTAAAGCACTAGATGAAAAAGATAAGGTGTATGCTCAATACGGGTTTGATCACTACAGTATCAGAAGCACCACCTCTAACTGCAAAAGATCACCTCCAGAGAAGCAATTCAGTGTGGAAATATTCAGTGTGGAAATTCACTAACATCAATGCCTTGCTAGTGACAGAAAGCAAAAGCTCTGCAGTCTTACATGGCATAGCTATGGAAGGCAGGGCAACAGTGATTTTTCAATTTGAGAGTAATATACACAAAATACTTGAGTGCTTCTCTCTGTTTCAGATTTCCAACAAAACTTATTCTACAGTAAGTAGAGATTTTGGATATTTTAGGGACAAAAACCCTCATTGCTCCAGATTTATTCATATTTTTCTCCACAACACCTGTTGCTATGCAGGCAGGACATAGGTCTGCTGACGAAAAGCCCTTCACTGTTACCTATCCTAACTCTTAGCTACTGGCCAGAGGGTAATACACAGCTTACACTCAGACCTAAAGAAATCAAAACTAGAAGTCTTTTTCCTCAATGAAATGGGGGCGAAAATGCAAGATGCACTCTGTGATGTAACCAATACCACTTTCTCCTTATAAAATGTTTTACCATCTTATGTTGTGGTTACAGGAGAAACAGTACCAATATAGGGGTAGCCAAATTATGTATTCCACACCCATCTACATTATTCCTGATGAATTGTTAATAGTGGGCCATTTGCAGAAGCACATACCACATACGAGCTGGGTGTCATGCTTTCTTTGTCTTCACATGATGACCCTTAAGGGGGATCATCTCCCAATGAGCCATCAAGGACTCCCCAAAATATTCTATGACTCATAGGAATACACCATTCTGTTGTGAAAATGCCCACCCTGGGGGAAGTACCATACATTCCTGCCTGTATATAATCTGTGGCTCAGGACACCACCACCACCACTGGACATCTGGAGGAGGACCAGACTTTCCACAGGACCACCTCTTTTGACAAGACCGCAATCATCTCTCAACAGTATCGCAACCACTGCTTAATTGGACTGAAACCACCACCCTGATTAACAGGGCCAGTTTGTATCCTGTGGTTTTAAGCCAGTTTTCTGTATTCATTGCATTTATTGTAACCTTTCTATTAAAATTTAAATTTCAAATTTCTATAAATTTTAAATTTTTGACTTAAAATCTCTTGCAAGGTATTTGTGTGGGGTTAACTTCTCCTGCTGGATTACCTTCAAGCCAGCACAGCTTATTAAAAATAATACTTAAAATCACTATATTATTACAGCTGAGTGACCTTAACTCTTCTCCATTTATTTTTGCTATATGTCCAGATGGCATCCTGGACATTTAGCCTTAATCCTTAAAACTCCTCTATTAATTACCTTGATTAGCTGTGCAAAACTTAGTAGGCAACAGTTGGTTTTTGATGTGCAGAACTCTTTACCCTTTTTATCACCAGTTCCAAGTTCTGAAGTATCAAAGGACAGAGGTACCATCGTCTGATCACAACCACACGAAAAGGTATGGAATTAAGAGGTGCATCCATCCTGAACCCAAAGAGAGTGCTCCTCTCAAATGCAAAATCTGGTCACTGTAAACTGTAGTACAAGGTTTCTCTTCCCAGTCAGCAAGGAGTTTATGCTACCCTCTCGTTGTATTTGTGGGTTTTTACAAGTTAAAGGACTTGATGCTGATTTCACTCTCCTGCTGCAGTCAGAGAGCTCTGCTGTGGGCACAGGTGTGCCTTATGCAACCAGGTATTCCAGCGCCCCCCTGCACACACAGGCTCCTCACAACGGCTTCGTTGGAGTTGGGACTGGCATTACCAGAATGGCTTAACTGCACAGACATCTCTAGAGGTCTTCATGAATGAAAATCTTCCAAACTAGGAAAAACTAAGTAAAATAACTCTTATGCTAATTCCACTACTCACCCAGCAGGAGAAAAACCACTTTATGACTGACTTTTAGCAGTAATTTTACCCAGTATTTCCTAAAAATACTGAAGCAAAAGCAGTTTCCTGTGCACAACTCTGTCATTAGAGTGCTGTTGATGGCTGTTTCCTGTTCCAGAAGTTAACTGAATACCCAAAATCTCCTTTCACTCAAAAGTAGGATCAGTTAAATGTTGAACGAATGGATGCCATTCTGAATTCATCACCAACAGAGTTAACAGGCTTCAGCATTTTATTACTTTGCTATATAACCCAAAGAATATTGCTATTACTGAGATCTACCATGATTGCCTACAAGAGAAGCACAGCTATTTTACTGAGAGTACAAGCAGGAGCTTCAAAGCTTAAATGGTGGCTTTTTTCCTAATATTCGAAGAAGTGCAGCATAATCAAATATATTAAAATTTGGCTTTCTGTCAGGGGTAAACAAAATTAACTTAAAAGTTTACCATGATTAAAGATGATGTGCATTTTTTCCAGATACGGAGTTTGCAAAGCTCCTAAGTGGCAGCATTAAAAATCTATAAAACTCAAATGTTAGTACAGAACTGAGACCTTTACAGAGGAACCACAATTTTCAAATATAAACATGAATCCTGTTTTTTCAACCAAATCCTAATATATAATATGAAAAGCAGAGCTGAATATCTATTTTTTTCAGAAAATATAACAGATTTTCCTTATGAATGAGGATATTTCAAAGGTTATTAGCTTTTCAAAGGACTAAATGCCAGCAGCCTGTGGATTGAAAAATGTTTCATTGCAAGAGGAATGTGCTAGAATGTGCTGCTTTACTTTCTTATTAAATATTTCTGGTTAAATGAAAAAATGTGCTGGACAACCACAGACTCCTGCTAAATGCTCCTCTCACCAGCAATGCTAAGGATGCATCCTCTGGACCTGATAAAACCAGGTAAGCTGATGGACAAGCTTCCCCCTGTCCTGTTGGATACAACTTTGTACTTGACTCTAAAATGAGACCATGAAATTAAAAATATGTGTAATAAACAGAAGCATCTTTATAGTAGTCTCCTAATTCAATTGCACAGCATCCTGTTGGTTGTCCAGCAGTTTCCTAAGATTTCAATATTATAGAGTTGGGATGGTTTTGCCTCTTTAACAGCACTTGTGTCTTCAAGATATGATCAGTAATAGAATCTTGGTATTTTCTACTCTGGAAAGATTTTCCTTTTGCGGCATGATCAGACATGGCATAAAACAGACAAAATATTTCAGATGGGGCAGCAAGAGCTGTGGAACTTCTTACAGGGTGCATGTTTTCTGCTGTGGAAAAAGCAAGCTATCATAGTGTGGTTTGATTTTTGCCTAAAAGCCACCTCCATATCAGGGGGTTTCATCAGTATCTACAGTAATGCTGGAATAGTCATGACATTTCAAAGGGATGAATATAGAACTTATTAATCAGGTGAAAATTTGAAGTCACTCTCATCTTTTGTGTGTTGCCAGTAAGTAAGCAAGAAGCTCCTCTAAAAGGCTTGGTCTACAGCAGACAAAGTTAATGAACCCCCACAGGACAGATACAGCTTACACAGCAAGACTGCTTATGCTGACACAGCTTATTACTACTGCCACAAATGAAATAAACTGCATTGACTTGTTTGTGAGAATGAGTTGCATTTGCACCAGACATTTACTCTGCTGGTACAAAAATGCTGATTATTTTAATTTTTACTCCACAAGCCTCACAGACATCAGTGGACTTTGAAGAGCTTTTTGCACCTATCTATCCCAATGCTGTTCCTCTCCCTCCTCTGCTGGAGAGGTCATTTCACAACTGACTGTGTTGTTTATGAGGTTGGTGGGTAGCCATAAGTTCTTTGGGCATTAGTTTTCCACTGCCCCTAAAAATGCTTAGGGGAAGAGGCAAGGGAGGAAAATTAAATTCTTATTTTTATTTAATCAGACCTCAGAAACTTAGTTTTGGAATGCAATTGGCAGGAATAGGATTTGGGTGGAAAATTTTGGTTTACCATTTCACACACACACAATTCTCAAAGACATGTAGTAACTCCTTAAACAGGTTGCTGTGTACTAAGGAGACTATTTCTTTCCCCTTCTGCCTATCCAGTCCAAAATACTGTGCTCATAGATTAAAATTCTTGGTAACCCAAAAGAGCAAGGATGACTGTCCAGAAGATTCTTATATTATTTCATAGCTTCCAGTGTGTTTCTGCTCCTTCTTAATCTACATTAAGGAGATTGCAAAGACAAACAATTTTGCAGAAGTAGGACTGATAGTCACACTAAAGAAAGTATTTGTATTTGCTAGAAAAGGAGAGTCATGCAACAGAGAAGCATGTATCAAAAGGCAGGTATGACTGAATTCACTTATTTTAGCATACAGGTGCTCTGTATTCTTGCAAGTTCATAACATAAGCTGCAAGCAGCAATTGCCAGAGAGAAAAGAATTAAATGTCTTTTTTGCTTCTTTTAAATACAGAAGACCAAGACTTCTGTTATACATTGGAAAGGCAAATTGTACCCATCTGGTCAAAATTTTGGGGATAACAAGATATTGGGTATTTGGCAAAAAATCGAAGAGGTTATCTGTTTCAAAATTATGAAAATATGATTCTTCTGAAAGTTCAAGTACCCTTTACACTATTGCCTATGACGTTAGCAACAATTATCCTGTTATTTAAGGGAAATTCCTGCTTTTAAGGAACACTTTTGTACCTCCTTATGTATTAGGAAAACATAAAACCAAGCAAATACATTTATGAAAGTATAAATGTCTCATAGCTACACCTCGACCTCAGTACCTTATTTACTCCCTTCCGTACCAACTCCAGGCATATTTTTAAACTTCAGATTTGAAAATGCAGTATCAGGTGCCACCAACCTTCCCAAGATCTTTACAGCAGTAGTGTTAACTGCCTGGTGAAGGAAGATGTAATTATTCATGTACAAAGCCGTTACTCAAGTTAAGGTCCACAACAAATAATTCATAAGTTTGAAATAAATCAACCAGAAAAGAGGCTTTTTTTCCCCCCTGAACTTACAAATTTTATAAAATTGTAAAAAAACCCAAAACTACAATAACTAAATAATTGTAATCTTTACATTCTCTGGCCTTTTTCATCCTTTATTCATGAATCTGTAGTTTCCACATTTTAAGCTTTTCTTTGGCAGAACACCACCACCTAGTGACCATGTGTGCTTACAGGAGCTTCTAGAAAGCTGATTAGAACTCGAAAACAGAAGGCTGATGGGAAGAGAAAAAAAAATTCAAGTGAGGAAAAATCCTTTTTTTTATTTATGTTGGAAACAGTTCCTAAGTAAGATTAAATAGGACACTTTAAAGTAATGTAAGAAGATTTTTAGAGATTGATTAATTGAATAATAATTAAGTAACAATATTATTTGGGTAAGAAAATTTATCCTTTTAGCCAACACTATTTCAGATCAATTTATTTCATTAATATTAGATAAAATTAGAATTAAATTTACACGTAAAATACTAAAAAAGATTGATTTCAGACATTTTCAGGAAAATCCTCCCAGTAGTGACAGCTATTAAGTGGAAATAGCATCTTGATTACATGTTATATCCTAAAACCAGGCTAGTACATATCATAGAATTAAACCCCATATTTTCCAGCATCTCCAATTGACAAGTTTCTTTGGAATTTGTTTTTTGGCTCTGGGATACCTAAGAAACAAGATGGAGGTCTCATTTGTAGATAAGCTTCTCCCAAACAAATCACTTAGTATTGCAATCACTACTAAAGTGTTTCCTTCTGTGAGACCACCACTCCAGTTCTACTCTGTTCATCTTTGGAGTAATTTTAAAAGGCAGAAATACAAAATAAAGACTAACTCTGTATACATTTTCTAAATATTAAAAAAAAAAAAAAAGGGAAACATACCAAATTTTTGAAAATGTCATTGCTATGTTGAGCTAAATGTAAGTAAAAGATAACACACATTTAAAAGCCAGCCACACTGAACTGTTCCCTAGAAAGTTTCTCAAAAGTGGACATACGTGGAGTTTTCAGCTTGTTCAAACAATGAACACAGCTATAACTAACACAGAGGAGCCACACAAATCTGTGCAAAAAGCAAGAAAGTATTTCAGATAATGAAACTTTGCAGTCAGTTTAACCAGAGAAGAATCACCTCAACAAAATGGTCTCTTTTCAGGAAGTTCACTTCAGAACATTCATAAATACTTTGCCTCTTTAAATGCTTGCTAAAGCTTATTCTCTCAAATTCTTCTGCTTAGAAGTACACTGCAAGGATCATATTTATGCCTTTCCTGCCAATAACGTTCAATTCCAGGCCTCATTGTGGAGTTTTGTCAATTATATTTTCTGTGGCTGTAAGGGGGAATCTCAAGCAAGAGCTTACAGAGCTTACAGAAGATTACAGAGTCCATGACCCCTCCTAAGCAGGAGGTGACAAACAACTGTCCAAAAGGGAAGACAAGCCACACCAAGTCCAGGCACAAAGGGACAGAGACCAAAGCTTCACTACTCCTGCACGAGAGAGGCTCACCCCTTGCGAGGCACAGGCCTTTGGCAAGGTGCCAGTGCAGGGAAGGGCCAGAGGGAAGCCCATGGGCTCAGGCTGTCTGCAGCCAGCGTCCCCCCCACTTCAGGTGGGCACTCCGGGCTCTGAGTGCCGCTGTGCCTGCATGGGGGGACGCCCTGAGCATTAGTGCCCCACTGCCAGCACCGGCTCGGGCCCCAGAGCTGGCTGGCCCTGAGCCTGCTCAGCATCCCACAGGAGCAACACAGGTGGAGAATGCCAGAAGAGAAGAGGCCAGAGCGTGTGTCTCAAACACTGATAGCTGCACGGCTGCGGAGTCTGCCAAGGACTCCTGGTAAAAACATGCAAGAGCTGTTGGGAGGAACCCAGCACAGCTGGTAATAACCACGCAGGAGAAAGAACAAGTTGCGACTGGAGAAGGGGGCCATGCAGAGGTTGGACACCACTTTTCTGGGACAAACGTCTTTTTTCTAGTGCCTGGAGGTAAACACAACACAGTACAGCAAAAGGGCAGGAATGAAGCCAAGAAGTGAGCATGGGCTGTAGAGCAGAGTCAAGGCCATGCAAGAACCACCACAAAGCCTCTGACCCATTTCCAGAAAGATCTGAAAAAATGGACTGTGCATGACAATGTAATGGCATACAAAGCAAGAAACCTGGCTTTAGGGCAGGGAAACCCACCCCTAAAATGGAAGCCCCTAAATCCTGGGCAGTGCTTACAGGACCACAGACATCTATTTTATCATCTGCATCAATGATGGAACCAGGAATGACATCCCATCATTTGGATTGATGGTGGAACCAGGACTGCTGGTCTCTTTTTCTCTCCCTTTTCCTTTCTCTCTCCCTCCCTCACTTTAATCCACCTCTCCTTTTCTCCCTTCTCTTTCACTATACCCTTTCTCTCAAACCCTCTGCCATGTGTATATATAGGGTAGGCTAGGACTGACATAGCAATTTCCATGCCAAGTGTGTAATTTATAACCAGGACTAGTGGTCTCTCATGCTCTTTTTCTTTCCCTTTCTCTTTGCCTCCCTCTTCATGCTTTCTTCTCTGCTTTCCCTTTCACCCTGCCCTTTCTCCCAAACCCTCTGCCCTGTGTATGGGGTATAGGTAGGGTATGGACTAAGATAGCAATTTCCATGCCAAGAGTGTAAGTTACAAATAAAACTTGGTGAGGTTTTGCAGACCCTGTCACTTTTGCTGTTCCTTTTGATCTCAAGCACTTATGAGTACTGGATTCTTCCTTCCTCGTAAGGGAGGATTCACAAGGGAGTGGTTTCACCACGGACACAGTAATATAAATTCTGTCTCAAGAAGTTTTCTTCCTCCCATTTCTGGGAATCTCCTGGACCAGTCCTGCAGGAGAGGACCACAGAGATGCCAGTGGAGGAGAAAGCAATCCCCAGCTGTTGGGGCAACCGCAGTAAGCAGGCACAGCCACAAGCTCTTAGAGCTTGGGGGCTGCACTGCACTGCACCTCATCCCATGACACATGCACAGTGCACAGGAGCTGTATTCCTGTACGAGTCTCCCATGTGCTCTCCGCTGGGATCCAGAGGCCCAACCAGCAGTCAGCCGCCACACAGGCCCAGGCACACAGCATGCCTGTGACAGCTCCCCTGGGCAAGCAGGACCCAGAAAGGCCCTGGCCCAACATGGAGGAGAACATCAGCAGGACACCTCTGCCAGGCCCTGAGAAGAACGGGAAGGATTTGAGTGTCATCTCCCAGATAGAGCCTTCTCATGTGTTGAAGACCAGCAGGCAGGTAGGCGGTTGTACACCCCAGGAGACCTACATCAAATACTGAAGCCATATCACAGAAAATATCCCTCACAAGAAACTGCCAGGATCTAATTATTTGGACTACCTCCCAGACATTACTCCCCAGTTGGAACTGGCACTTTTCTACACCTGATACAATCCTGAGGAAGTTTTAGCAGGTATTTTTTAAGCTTTCACCACACCTCTCTAAGGTCTGTTTGTTTTGCCTGACACAGTAGGCCATTTCTCACATTACATTTCATTTAGGTCTTGGATCACCACCAAATGGTAGACAGCTGATTTTTTTCCTCTAGTTTAAGACCTCCAGAAGCAGTGTATCAGCCAGATCCACCCCTTCTGTATTTGGTACTAATTACCTGTAATCCAGCCAAAAAAAGTATAAAAGCCCAGCTGCAGCAGGATTCACAGACTACAGGCAAGTAAAGGAAAGAGAGAGACACCTATTTTAATGAACACAACAAGCAGGAACCATTGTGAAACTCAGCTTGTCCCCAGCTTGGATCTGGATCTTACCTCCAAGCTGTACTTATCCTCACTTGAAATTAAAGCAAGGAGGTCCTTATAATCTTCCAAATCCAAAGATACTATTTTGTTTTACCTCTGTTACTCAGCACCTTCTCTCCACCAGCAGATGTGAACCAAACCCAAACTTTAATGGCTCCCTTAAACAGTAAAGAGACACATCCCAGTTGTCCCACAGGCCACTGGGAATGCTCCAAGAGACCGCAGAACAACTGCAGAGCCACTTCAGACAAGATCAATACAAAAGCTTTTATCTACAGTTTCATTATACAATTTTTCATACAGTTATTTGACAGCATGAAGACAATTAAAAAAAAAGAAAGAAAAAAAGCTGAAGGATAGAGAAAAGCACCAAGTCTACAGAACCCAGTTTATGCCGAGTACCCTGCTCAATGGGAACACTGAGAAGCTGAACATTTTAGTACAGATTTTTCTCCCTCCCTTCCATCAGTTTCAGATCTAGGGGAAAAAAGGACATTCCAGCTTCTACTCTTACAAAGAAATAAGTTTACCTCTTAGCGTCCTTTTAATCAGAATTCCTCCAAATGCCATGTTAACGAACAGCAATGACCACTTTGATCATGTGGACAGAAAGGGTAGCAGTCAGAGAGGACATGACAAGCTTGCCCTGCGCCTGTTTATGAAATTATTGCATCTTGATTGGCAGAGAGAAGTAGCAACATGCCAAAAATCTGACTAAGAGCAGGGTTCCTGTAGGTTATCTTTACTATTTTTATATATATTAAATAGAGTGCTAAACAAGTAATAAATGTCTCCCAAGAAAAAAAAAATGAGAGATGGATTTTAAAGGACACTACTTGGTGCAAATGAGTCTTCAGTTCTGGATTCAAGACGAAAACATATTATACATAACTACTTCAATTTTTTTTTTTTTTTTTAATGCCTAAAGATCCATTTTCTTCTAAATCTTTGGATACCGTTTTCATCTCCTTCTCTTTCACAGCCATTCATATCCTTGGCAGCTTTTTTATTGACTGCACCAAGTCCTGCAGTAGACTGTTTCAGGTCTAACTTAAATTTCTAATGATGCCGTGCCAGAGTTAATGAATACATGGGATAGTCTGAACTATGAGAACATCCTAAAAGGACATGAGAAACTAAGTAGAAGTTCAGAAGCAGAAAAAGCTCTCGGTTTAACCTAAGAATGAGCAACATTGCTGACAGTGAGCAGACTCAATTTGCAACAGCCTTGTATTACAGTATGTTAATGACTAAGGAAAAGCCCAATAAACCAAAACAACAGTAGTACAGAAGAAAGAAATGAACTTGAAAGACGAGGTATAGAAAGAAAAATTGAAGACTACATTGAAAGATGAAGCAAGTTGTACTGGTAATTATTTTTTATTTTTTATAAAAGAAGTAGAAATCTTATAACAATGCTCAAGTTAGTGGACTATTAGAATATCATTTGAACACAGACCTCTGAAGGACTGTTTCAGCCTGTCAAAGTGTGAGTATTTTTAAGGGCAAAATAATTGAAACTAGAAATACCACTGGACCAATTCACATTCAAAAAAGTCTCATGCTTCTTTCCCTTCTGTATGTAAACTAGAATTCAAAAACTAGCATTCTCCAGCTGTCTAGTTGTTTGTAATTGACTATATCCTTCTCTCTTGTACTGTGCATACAGAAGTTCACCAAACAATTACAGAATCTCCCAACATATTTGGAGACATCTATTCTCAATTTATTTATTTTAATCAAACTGCAAGAATGATTAATTAACATTAAACTTGTTTCTTTCATACATTCACTGGATTGAGAATGCTTTAAATGTAAACTGTCTGCTGTGCTATTCTAAACCCACAAACAACTTACATGTGGTGCATTGCTTTAAACTTAGTTTTGAACTTTACCACACTTTCAAATATCTGCACACTACTGTAGAAAAAAATTCAGTCAAAAAAAGACTGGTGGATAACCTTATTGACATTTTTTACAACAAGGAAACACTGCAACAAATATAATTCCCTTTTTTTTACTGCTAGCTAAGAGCTAGCATGACTAAGAGCTTCAGGAGTTCATCTGTTGTGCCACCTTCTTCCTTATCTTGGTATTGTAGGCATGCTGCTGGTTCTAGTGGTTAGAGCTGATATTTCAACAATGTCAGCTAGAAAAAATCAAAAGGAAGAAAACATTTAGTTCTCTGTGTACCTGTTCTTCCACAAGCTACAAATGACAGTACTGTAATGATATAGTGTATGATATAGTGTATGCTGATACCTTTTCCTCTATCATAAAACCAGAATGCAATACATTAAATAATAACTACCTCTATCTCATTATTTGACATGCTTAATCAGTTGAGTTTTTTCATTCCAAAGGAATATGGTCCCAAAGCTGCAGCAACTGCTCTCCAACTTGTGGTTCCAGCTCCTAGAAGCGATCAGGAAAATAGAAAAGTTATTAGCACTGCTGCCATTTTGTATATAAAAACTACTTATTACAAAATCCTTAGAAGAGGTTGCTGGTGGGCTTTCTGAAAGAATTGCTACTTTTGCTATTGTAACTTATATTAGAACTATCCCTACAACAAGGGGTCAACAGGAGATTAGAAATTTTCATAAGCAATCCTCACCTACTAGTTGTTTGGGATTTTTTGTTTCAGGCAAGATGTCAGTTCTCAAAAAAGAATTTGTAATGAAGATACCATCACTAGAACAGATGCACTATACAATTTGTGCCTTCCACAGGTCACTTCCTTATTAACTAAAAATCATTATTCACCACATCTTTAAGGTTTAAGTCCATTAAATGCAGTGGAGAATGCGGAAAGGCAAGTCACAGATAATGCAATGGCTCTTGGTGGAATCACAGACATTAATATAAATCACTTATTTTTTATATCATTCAAATTCTTTAGGTCGTAAGAGCCACTTAGAGGCGAAGCACTGTCAACTTCAACATGTGCTACGTTCTTTTCCTTGTTCTTACAGTATGCTCCTTTCCTTATTCCTAGAACTGAAGAGGTTTTGGGGTAGCAGTGAGAAAACAATACAAAAAGTTTAGCTCCAGAATCTTGTATCAAGCAGATATTTTGGGAGGGGACTGAGGAGAATGCAAAAACTGCCACAGAGAATTGCGCAAATTTTTTTCTGGCTTTTTGTAGTTGCATTTAGCTTTAATAAACTGGAGAACAGTACTAAGCTTTATTCTGCCTCAAATATCAAGATTCTCTTGAGGCTTTATGGAAAAGGCAAACCTCTAATTATGAACAGTTACTTGGTTATGACAGACTATTTTATCTTGGGGAACACATCTGAATCAAACAGGAAACAAAGCTCCAGAAATTAAAAGAAAATCACCAACAACACCTCATTTACTTTGGAAAAATCCAGCTTTAAATATTTTTTTTAACAATATTAAGCAAGAAACTGGTTTGATTTCGACAAATCCGCTACTGCAACAGTAATCCTGCATTAGCAGAAGCTACAATGCACACCAAGGAACTGTGATTCAGATTAATATATACATGAGTTGAGTTCAAGGCTGAACAAGCTAATGAAGAAAACAAAGTTCTACCAAATGAAGACTTTAGAAAACAGTAACTACCTGGCCATCTCTGCTTATTTGTACTTTCTTATTGTCATTCCAAGGGTTGAGCAAATGATGTGCAAACTGGAAAGGAATGCTTTGTTTTCGGATCCACTGCACCTTAAACACACCTCCAAATCCAGCAGATCCCCAGTCCTGACTTTTCTCACACCCTATTGATGAACACATTCTAGCAAAACCCTGGAAAAAAAATTTAAATATGAAAGAACGGACATAATGAGAGCATATCTATTTATACTGGAATTAAATAAATGAGTGGACTTCCTATGAAACTTTCAAATTAGTTTCAGTGATTGATTTAAACACTCACACACATGAAGCTGGATCTTCCAGAATGTTTACATCTAGAAAGTTAGAAGCATGATTTGTTTTTTCCAATTCAAATATACCTTCTAGAATTTGACCATAAAGGATGTCTGACAATTAATCTCTCACAATTACCATTCAAGGGGTTTTTTTAAGCTTTGTAACAGAGGTTGAAAAGCTGTTGTAAAAAGTGCAAGGTATCAGGATGAATGTTCTATCCCCATTAGCTATTCCTCACTACTAAATTGTGAGGAATAGTTTGCACTAAATTCTTTCAAAAATCCCTTCCTTCCATCCATCCTTCCTCCCATCCATCCTTCTTTCCTTATTCCCTCCTTGTTAACAAACATTCATATACAATTAAAAATGTGGACCTGTTCTCCAAAGAATTAAGTCAAAGCTGCTTAAAGTTCCTTTTTTAATGAACCTGAAAGAAATTCCAACAAGATAAATATTCAGAAATTAAACGAAATAAACCACAAATCTAAGACTGCATCTAACTTACTTAACCCTTTAAACACACACACCAAACAAACCAAAAATAAACCCAGGCCACGCATAATGCACCAACTGTGCAGGCAAATTTACTCCAGTTATGACTTAGGAGTCCAAGAGATGCAGTGCACTGCCTAAAGTTACCAGCACACACTGCTACCCTAAGTCATGCAGTGCTAGACAGCTCAAGCCTTAAATTAAAATCAATGAAAATTAGTAAAAGGAACAGAGGAAAAATACAGGTGGAAAATAGTGACATCTGAGGCAAGAAAATTTTATTAGCAATGTTAATCTCACATTCCCATGAACATCCAGTGCATTGTCAAAACTGGAAGGGCAAGGCAACATAATCCACCTACATCCTGACTTCAGTGTGTCCTCCCATCCCAGCTTTCTTGTCTAAGGGCATCAACACAACAGCCCATTTTCAGATTCAACTGGCATGCTGAAAATTATTTTCTAATATGACATTTGCATTTACCAAATCACTGTACACGTATGTACATTTCACTACAATCCTTCAGTGGCATCATCAAGACCTCTGTGTTTGGACTGGTTCATTAAATTTTAAGTTTAGCTGACTTCTATTAATAGTCCATAATATATAAAGAGATAAACTGAACTTTCTTTACTCAGAGAAATTGAGTTTAGCAGGCTCGACAAAACAGTTAACATGCAACTTTGCACTACCAGGTCAAGTCTTCACCTTTAAACCGGCCACAAATTTGTCAACAAATTGTTGACAAATACCTCACTAAATGTGAACTCAAGACAGCTCTGGAAGAAATATGGCCATGACTTTCCACCTTCCTAACTTTGAGAAACTACAGTTCCAGCAGAACAGTTTTTATTAAAATTTGTATTAAAGACATATGGGTTTCCTGGCTTTAGAAAGCTGACTTGATTGTAACTTCTTGTTCACTTGCAACATTTATTTTGGCATGCAGAGAAAAAGGCAGCAATCCCCTGCTTTGTATGGATTTCTTTGTTTGTTCCACTGCTGCTGTTTTAAAGCATTTATGTAGGGTAGAAACATTATTCTGACTCATTATATCTGGAGGCAACTTAGTTTATCCTTTGAGGGAAAAACTGAGTTCATTAAAAGGGACTATTTTGGAGAAGAATGAAGTACTCTTCCTCAGCAACCAGAGACACTAGCACAATACTGATTAGAAAGTCAGAAGTCATAAGCAAAGCCCTCCATACTGTACACAGCCATTTGCTGCACTCTCCTAAACCATCAACCACCACCAACAGCTGGTATCAGCTACGGACTCACCTGGAAGTGTCCCGACCCTTGAACAGAAAATATTAAGTAAACCATGCTGTTTTCCAAAAAGGCTCCATTCAGTTTTCGTTCATTACTTGGCGTAGTGGACCATATACCCTTCTGCTGAGAAATCTCAATGTTCTGCAAGCTGCTACTTTTCATTATAAAGTACCGAACTGGCCTATTTTGTCTTGGTGAAGGCAATTTGGAAGCCTGAAAGAATTAAATTAACAAATACAATAAAATAAACCAAGCTTTAGCTCTGAAGTTCTACACACATGCAGACAGACCCTTCAAGGAGTTTTTCCTCTCCTCTCCAAGATCATACAAGAAAAATACTAACTATCAGCTGTTCCTGTCAGAATTGATTTGAAAGTATATTTACATCTGTTTTACATTTTTAAGCATTTTTCAAAATTATAATTCATTCATGAGGGGCAGCAAACAACTATGGCAGAAGAGGCCTACAGAGTCTAGTGATTAATTACAATTTTTTGAAGTCTGAGACAACTTCAGATGACACAAAATTAATCACTCTAGACTGTAGCCTGCAGGGCATTTGCATTTCCATTTTCAGGAAACAAATTTTCTCCCCGTAACACTGGCTGAATTTAAAAAATATAGGGAGATTTATGAAAATAACCTCACTAAAAATGTATGCTTTATTAAATAATCATCAAACAAACTGCCAAGCAGTCATAATGATGCAGATAACACAAAACCTAAAGAGAATCTGTACCAATGTATGCTATGACAGAAAGAGAGGAAGACAGAATCCACAAAGTTCAGAAATGCATGTACTGTACACACTGTCACTGTTTATTATATCAAGTCTCCAAATTAAAAAAACATCTCAAAATTGGAATTTTTTTTCTACTTTGAGTATCTTTACTTCAGAAGTCTGCAAAGAATAACATTTTTACTGTATTAAACTAGTATAACAAGGATATTTATTCTTGATTTTCAATTCCAAAAGAAATATTATGTGGTGGCTAACAATGAAAATCTAAGTAAGGTTCTAAATTTATCAATACAATACTTATAGTTCCTGAAAGATATCAGCAAGAGATTCTATTAATTTTGAAGAGCAGGGTAATATGTTTATGAGAACTGTACCTTTCCAGACATTGGAGAAGATGGACTAGCACAGGGGCTAGGGAACCTACTGCTGTCTGCAGACTTCACTGATGATCGATCTGACCTGTCATCTGAAGTTTGTCTGGAGTGCAAAAAATTTTTTCGTTTGTAATTCTTTGGCTGATGAAGTATGGGACATGTAGACCTCATTAGAACACTAAAAAATAAAGGTAGATGCACAACAGACTATGAGTTTTGTAAGAGGTCACAGAACAATTTATATCTATGTATCAGCCTACTGAATGACCATATACATTACAGTCATTCCAAAACATATTAAACACTAAATAAAAAAGGATGCATTCATTCTGAATGTTATGGTTAAACCTCTTCTGCTACTTCCCAAGGAGCATAACTCATGTACACTATTTCTAACTGCTCTCCCAAACAGTCAGCATATATATTAAATAGTTCTCAACAAAATCACAACTATAGCACAGCACAGGACAGTATCAAAGCTTTCCGCTGTATTTATATTGTTTCTTTCTTCTTAAAACTAGCAGAAATTCAAGTGCTGTTTTTACAGATAAATAAATTACAAGTACAGTCTCTGGAAGATCTCAACATCTTACTTTTCAGCATTAGAGAAGTCAGAGAATTCAGTTTCTGCAGTACTTCTCCTGGTGTTAGTTGATCTCCATGTAGATGGTACAATACGATCTTCAGAAGCCCCAGGTCGTGGTCTCTGACCAATTCCTGAAGGCTGCTGCAAACCTGCAGACTGTTCTTCAGCAGTTAAAACAGCTACAACTGCTCTTACAGTTGCTTCATCAACTTGAGACCATGACTTAGAAGGAGCTCGCATGCGACGCAGAAATAAGCTGTGCCACTTCTGTCTGAGTTGCAACAACAAACCAGCAGCCTGTAATGAATTTCAGTTCTGTTAAAGACTAAAAAAAATATATCAGTTAGGCAAAGGGTATCCTATGTCTTTGCTATCAGGCAGCAGCTGGCATTCTGGCAAACTGAAAGGAAAGACTAAGGTCTCAGGGAGGGAAAGAAAACCTCACATTTAAATTATGCTATTACATTTTCTTTCCTCAGGTCTAAGATAATTTCTAAACCATTTCATGCTGCACTGCACAAAACTTAAAATTCCATTGTAAACACAGAGGATTTTTTATTTTTCACTTTAAAAATTTATCTTCTCTTTAAAAGCAGTCTTTTCATGCCTAATGCCCTTCCTGCCAGTTCAGTGTGTATTTATGGGCTCTTTAGACATACTTGATGGAAAAGACCTCTGGTCACTCTACCTTCTAACAGAATCAGAGCTTTGCAATAACCAAAACTTTGTATCTTCAAAGTCTGGGGCTTTTTTCTTCTTTTTATAAAATCTGACAGCAATTCTCTTTCAGCAGTTCCAGTTTCAGGTGCTCCATTTTAGTCAAGCAACTTAAGTCATCCTCTCAGAAAAGGAAATACACAATATGCCATTTTTACTCTCAACTCCTACTCAAATTTTGTCTAACCAAGCTCAAGCTGAGGTCTTGTGTGCTGGGAGCACCACACAGGCAATACAGGTGACCGCAGACAGCACAAAGACCATTATGCAGCCACTACTCCTGCAGCCTGCTGCTCCCTGGAGCCATTTTCTTCTGTCTGGCAGTTTCTTTAGAATCTCCTAACTTATGCAAATGGATCAAACTGCCAAGCTGGAAATCGTAATACGTCAGCTTACCCAAATTATTTTGATGCAGATTGCTTCAAAGCAGATCCAACAGCAGCTGACTGCTGAGGCTTTCCTGCTTCTATGTGGGACAGCTGCACCATGACAGAAGAAGAAGGATGAACACTCTTGCAGTTGGCTAGGTAACTAATTCTTTCTTCCTTTTTGCTCACAGGTGCAAGATTTAAGAGTTATGGGTTGCTACAATTCATAGAAAGCCCTACAACTTGGATGCTGAATATGTGAATTCACACAAATGACTGGCTTGGGCAAAAGAAGACTGAGTCCGTGTTTGTATGTTTTTCGTATTTCTTACTGAACTGATGAAGTAAACGTTAACTCATTTAGTATGTTTTCTTGTCAATTTGAGAGACCTGAAGGGATCACAACAGCCATTCTTACAGTAAATTTTTGGTAATCCAACTGTTTTAAGAATCCTTTTAGGATCGTATGGCATAAATATTCTTCTACACAAAACAAGCATGGAAGTGATAGATTACATACTTCAGAGTCCAGTTTGAGGTGAAGCCATTCATCTAGCTTCAGTAGTGATACATTAGAAGTTGTTCTGTCCTCCATCTCACTGTCACTGCTATCACTGGATACTCTGTCTCCTGAATTAAGTATAAAAGGTGCATTAACATTTCTGTATTATTTACATTTACATACAAAAACTTGAACATTACTGCATTACCAGCAATAAGCTAATTTTCCTCCTAAATTTTCACTTAAAATGCAAAGATTTGTAAACACATCTTTTCATTTCTGCATATACCCCCCAGGGAGGGTCTTTGCTTCATTTAGGAGAACAGGTTCCCAGACCTCTTAAGGGCCCTACTACATAAACAACTACACTGATGTGAGTTGACTCTTTCATGTACCTTCATCAATAACAAGGCATTATCAAATTTTTGCCTGAAGTTGTTTGTAAAACCACACATTACTCTATGCTTTATATCTTAGTATAACAATTAAGAAAAAAAATTATAAATGCACACGGCTATTTAGGATTCCTTTTCTGAAGTGCAATTCAATCTGCATTAACATTATTTTAAGGGTAACAGTTTCGGAGCAGTCAGGAAAGTCATCTTGGACTCTTACTTCAAACTAATATTTCTACAGAACTGACAACAGATAAGATTATTTTTGCTTCTAGTCTTACAGCACACCATTTAAATATGAAAAAAAGAAATTTTAATAAATTCTCTACTACTTCTAGCTAATAATATGGCTAACTGACATTAAAAGTTATCAACAGAAAATAATCTTTAAAATGCATGTGTTAACTGAAAGCAATATGATTATCTACCACGTTAACTGTAACTATATTATTCAGTTTGAATCATCTGGTTCAAAGTAACAAATAAACTAGGCTGTAGAAAAAATATACATACTACACTCCTCAGCATTAGCACTGTCTTTAAACATTTTAGTTGCATTTTTTATTTTTTTGAAAACTGTACTGAAATTTCTGATACTCCAGAACCATAAACATTATGAACTTACAAGGATTCACAAAACTCAAGACATTTATTACACAGCCTATAAATTATTCCTGAACAGCTACAGGAACTATATATAGTTCTGACATTTCAAGAATTAGCCAAATTATGTAGAAAATAGACTTGAAAAATAAGTTTTCCAAATCAGGTACCAGTATAATACCAATGCAAACATTCCAAATCCAGACTCCAGTATACCTTGACAGGATGTAGATGCCTGTAAAGCATTACTTGGTAACCTAGCTGGTCCACAGAAGAGAGCCACAGTGATGGGTGTTACAACAGAACAGCACCTGATGTTTGCTATCCTGTGAGCTCTCGTCATTTCATCATATATCAGCCAGTCTGTAGGGAGTGCTTGAACAGCTGCAGCTTGGCCATTCACTGGGGGAATCTGTGCAGGAGCAAATAAGACTAGGCTATTTTATCATCTGTGTGTCATTAAAATAAATTTTAAACTTACTTTATGTCTGTAGAAATAAGTACATAAATATTTACATCCACAAGAATAAGAAAAGCACAAGTATATTCATCCAGACTTAAAAGTTATCCTATCACCTTAAAGGAAAATACTTTGCTTTAAAAGAGGATCTAAAGAAATACCAGATTCAGAGCAGAACTTTTTCCTCATAACAATGAGCAGAGATTGTAACCTCATCCAAATACTTCTACAACTACCTTTTTCTTTTTACTGTTTTGTCGTGTTCCACTTAGCAGGACTAACTGAAATACTGGAAAAATACACCAACTCAAATTTTTCATTCTACCACCTGCCAGAAAAAATATTTTCTAAAAAGTCTGAAGTGTCATTACCTTTTTATACTGAGGCTGACTAAGAACAGAGGTTGGATGAAATCGCACTTTCTTCTCCTTTGGTGCAGTTAAAACCAGGCTCTCTCGGTCTACATGCACAAGATTGGGATACATCCCAGCCACTAAGGCAGCTTTAACTACAGCCCAGTTTTCAGAGTTAGCATTAACATCTCTAATATCAGCTCCTCCTCTGGCTCTAACAAAACCTGAAGAAAGAAGGAGGTCAAAACTGTGTTATATTTGCTTGTATTTAAGATCTGCTTTTTTGCTTCTCAAAAGGAATTTGAAAAAAAAAAATTAAATAAACTACAAATTAGTTGCATTTTTGACAATTGCCAGCATTAACAGCATCAAGAAGAAACCCTTACACTGAAATCCTTCCTGGTAAAGGGGTTTCATACTAGTGTAGAATAGAATTACTTTTTACAATACTTCTTAACAGAATATTAGAAATTGTGTAGTCTAATTGCAACTTGCTTACAACTTAGCATGAGTGGACCCTGCTCAAAACCTCAAGTAGGTGAACTTTAAATATAGTGTAGGTGAACTGTTTGTTAGCATAAACAGCTAAGCAGGGGAAGTAAAAGACATCTTTGGATAAAGGATGGGAACTTGGAGGGCCCCAAGGCTGGCTCAAGCTGTAATATAAGAGCAGGTAATGGGCTGCCCACACCAAGTCAGTTGAAGACGCCATAAACTGCCACTGGATCAAAAGAAACAGGCAAGGAACAAGCAGGGCACAGAAAATCAGGCACATTGACAGTAAGGGACAAAGGGATTTCATTATTCAGGACACTCTCCAAGCACAACAAGCTTGAGCTGAAATTAACTGACTCTACCTCAGAACCTAGGGTCTGAACTCATTTTAACAACTGCCTCAGGAAAAAATTTACTAGAACATAAAAACCCAAGGAAACATGTCTCCCACTCCAAGACAGCAGGATGTTGAACAAAAGGGTGCTTTCAGCTGTTCCCCAGCCACATTTTCTCACCCTAGCATCTCCCCCATGCCCAGCATGAATATGTACTGGTCTTTTTCAACTCAGGAAGGAAAATGACAAGTGAACACTATTTTCCTTACCATTTGTAAACACCTAAATCTAAAACTATGTTAGAACTTTTTCTAACCTATTTACCTGAGGCTCTAAGCTGGCCAAGCAACTGTGTTCTCATTCCTACAATGATTTCCATTGTGGCTTGGGATAGGAAGTTCTTTTCACAGAAGGCTCTCTCCCAGCCATCACTGCGTGCCTTCTGCCACGCCTGTGAAGAATAATTTTTTAACAATTGCCTACTAATTTAAATATCTAAAATTCAAAAATGCAGAGTTCTAAAAGCTACATTTATGTCAATAAAATCAACCAAAGCAAATGTATCAAACCTTATTTATTTAAGTATTAGATTTTTTTTTCTCCCGTTCCCTAACCGAAACATAATTATATTATTTTAAGTTCATTATGTTATTATACAGATCACTATGTCAAGGTAACTATTTTAAGTTACCCATGTAACAGGATATAAAGCGGCATCTTGCTGGAAATTACAGAATTTAACCAGGTTTGAACAGGTCACACAAAATGTATCCTTCAGAAATCTGTGAGTCCAAAACACAGAAAGGCCATAGTCTACCACTGTACATCCAGTTTGGCTGGTAGGCCATTTACTCTGGTGAGTGAACAGTCCTCATTCTGAAAGGATACCTGAAAAGCCCTGAGAAGCACCATGTGGTCGCTGAAGGTTCCCGCAGCGAAACGCTTCCTGCACAGCATGGCTGTCCGCTTTTGAGAGGCCAGCGCGGGCAGCACAAAAGGGTCTCGGTAGGCGAGAGCACAGGCAATGGTCAGAACAGGATCCAGGCACTTCAAAACAACGGCGCACAACACCATTTTACCGAGGTGTGGCTCCACCGGCAATTCAGTGAGATGGTAACCAAGTTCAGTAAGATCTTCCCAAGGGTCCATGGCATCTATAGTCTGTTTGAAAAAATCAAAAAGGTGGGGATGTAGGGAAAAGGGGAAGAAGGGGTAAGGGGGCAAAATTAATTTACAATTAAAGCAGAAAGGATACAAATACTGGACATTATCTAGATTTGCTCCCAAACACTAAAGAAGCAAGTCAAACTAGTTGCAATTCAAGATTTTACAGCAGTCCCTTCCTTAACATGGAAAAATACATACACACACACACAGAAAATGAAAACCAATAAAAATTCAAAGCATCCTTAAGCAACTGAACCAGACTTTCAGTACAATTAAAAGTCAGTAAGATATGTTACCACACCACAAATACTAATTAAACACAACTCCCATCTAAAAGTATTCCTCTGCTGACCTTGAGCATTTGCAGAGCATTTTTCACAATTAAAGCTGGTGGAGGATCAGGAGCTTTCATAAGAAAGTCAACAACTGGACAGTTAATTGGTGCCAGAAGTTTTGTGTGTAAACAAAGCTCCTGCAAATTAAAAAGGAGAAAAATACTATTAAGGTTTGGGAAAGAGAAAACACTTACACACCTTTTTGGAATTATTAGTATGGTCTGGTGATAATACATTTTTTAGAAGTTGTAACTTCGAAGTGAACACCCACCTGAAGTGGCATTCTTAGAAGTTCTGGAGTCTGAAATTCCAACATATTCTCAAATCGGAGCCTACTGAAGAGGCGAAAACAGACTCCAGGCCGACAGCGCCCAGCCCTGGAAAGTAAAATGTGTAAAGCTCTGAAAATTAGAGTTTCTTTTTTATAAAAACCCAACCAAACAAAAAACAATCCACACAAACTTAGAATGCAAATGCAGAAGAAGGTCTAAGGGAATGGTAATTTTGTTGTTAAGAGGAAGTCCCTCATATGAATCAAAAGACTTTTCCAGTACATTAATTATTTTTGACACGATGGAAAATTATATGATTTTATTATAAGAAAATACTTTCAATAGTTATTATAATTTTAACCCTACACTGAAAAATCTGGACAAAAAAGAAGTAAGACCTATCCAAATAAAGTGATATAATTTTTTTGCTAACTTGAGATCAATCCAAATCTCAGCCATATTGTTCCATAGGGAACCTAAGTTCATTTCTTCTTCTTCAAATTCCCCAGTTAGAAGTCTAGACGTAAATGGTAGAATGAAGACCCTGAAATGTGTGAATGAAGGAAAAGAGACAGCAAATGCCCACAATTCACGCTCAAAAACGTGAAGGATAATGACAACACTTTATCTCCAAACAGGCCCAGCCCTCACTCACTGCGCTGGGAAGAGTATGATCCTGAGCATCCTGATGAATATGCAAAATCATGAATACTTTGCAGATGGTCAATAAGGAATCACTGCTCAGTGTCACTTCTAAAGTAGGGATGCCAGATATCAATTAAAAACTAGCAATAGGCAGTCCTTTGCCCACAGACAAGTTACTGTGGCTGCTGCTGCTACAAGGCAGAAAGAAGAATTAAGTTCGTGGGGGAACAACAACAACCTAGATCTAATATGAGTTCTGGGACATTCCTGAGTGCTGCTTTTCTGTATCTTGGGAAATTAGTCCAAGAAAATACATGCTGACTCTTAATTTACTGCAGAGAAGAAGTATTACCCATTGTTCAACACGACACTGGACTAGCCTAGAAACATTACCCAGTGTGGCTGCTGTAGATTTGCATTTTACTGTTAATATATGGGATGGTGAATATCTGCAAAATAAAAACCAGTATGAAGCATTTATTACCTGCCTTTTCTCTGGATAGCACTGGCTTTTGAAATCCACACCATCTTCAGCATTGTAACACAACTCAGTGCATCAAAAGACTTCTATAAAAGGAGAGCAAGGACCACAAAATCAGGATTAACCATGAGACATGAAATAAAAAGTTATTAATAAGCTTTTAACAGAAGTTCTTTGAAAAACAGAAAAAATAATTTGAACAAACACCAGCAGCTTCTGGCACAAAGATATGCTCTGAAATACCTCCTTTCAATTGCATTTATAATACATGTTTTGCATTATCTTTGTGCTATAGTTTCCTAAATTGAAGTTTTCTTCCTAGTCTCAGTAGGTAATTTTGAGTCAATAAAAGATATGGACTGTAGTTTGAGTTATCACAAATCGGGAAAGAAACATGTTGCTGGATTGATTAAAGTCGTCTTCTTTGTCTCACTGTAACTCTGAGGCAAAGTTACAGAAAAATTTTATTACCAGAGGAACTTTAGAAATTTGGCATGTATCTCCCCCATGAAATCCAACTTAATTTTCAAAGACATAAGTCTTAAACTACCTCATCATACTATCTCTCCTTTCCTTCACACGTAATTTGGGAATGAGCATTCAACACATCATAAGCAATACTTAAAAAATTAATGGATTTGATTTCGACTTGAGACAACAGTAGGACAAAGGGAACTCCCAGTGCTCTCTTAAGTCTCAGGAAGATGGTGGTCTAAACAGATGGACTTGTTTTAAAACAACAGAAATTGGAAATTAAAAAAAAATACATTAGCATTTCAATCTACAATAGCTTTTACAAGGTTTATTAACAGCTATTTATTTACAGTATCTGTCATAAAACAAGTGTAAAAACTTCTTTGTGATCTTTGTTACTTGACATGCACTAGCTGTCACCCTACTATAAAAAAACAGTACTTTAAAATTTAGCTATTATATATTATAGAATAACACTAGGAAGTTTACTTGTCACAGAAAGTTTTAATTAATCATACCTCTTTCACCTTGCCTGAGTCAATAACAAATACAACATCATTGACTGTTATGCTGGTTTCTGCTATATTTGTAGAAAGAATCTGCAAATAAAACAACCACAACCATAGTTAAAAGCAGAGACAAAAGAGATTAATACAATATCTGACAAAGTCCTCTAAAACTTACTATTTTGCGCACACCCGGAGGTGGACTTTTAAGTACCTTCTTCTGATCCAAAGTCTGCATATTTGAATGAAGCATGAAAACCTGATATCTAATGCAGGACAAAGAGCACATTTAAGTATTTTTAAAAGATGCAACGAAAACCTCAACCATAGGAACCAGAGGCTTTACCTGTGCACATTGTCAGCAAATCTCCTGTCATCAAAAAGAATGCGGTCCCTCAGGCTAACTATCTCATCATATCCAGGAAGAAATATTAAAATTGCTCCTGAAAAATAAGCGGGTTTACAGAGCTAAGCAGCAAATTCACTTAAAATATGTATCAGTACTGTGCAGAGTAGCATTTGGAAGGTTGCACCTATTTAGTGTTTCCAAAACAAGGGCGGGATTCATTGAAGGCTGAAAGTACAGTAATTTTACTGGGAGTGTGTTTATACTTACCAGTCTCACAACTATGACAGATGTTATAAAGTAAGTGCATAATGAGGTCAAGATCCACTTTTTCATCATCAAAACTGTGATGATAAGCTGTTAGTAGTTCTCTGTCCTCTGCACTAAGGTCACTACCGCTTTTTTGGACCAGGGAACTTTCATCCAGATTTCCAAATCCTGCTGAAGCACTAAAATAGAAAAATGCACAGACCAGAGTCAAGGCTGCTTGTTTCAGGTTTGCATTCAGCCACCAACTAAAATTAGATCAACACCAACAAGACTACTCCTTTCAAATTTTGATTTTAAAGAGTAGCAGAACAGCATCTCCAAAACACTATTACTGTTCACCGATTTAAGTGTAATCCAACAAAGCATGAAACTTCAATTTTAAGCATAACTTTAATTTTCTTACTCTTTATTGAAACACAGCCATAAGCAAAGTGTCAGAACTCAAAGTATAAAGACACTACTTGTTTACCTGTTAAATAGAAACTATTTAAAATAAATGTTTTCCCAAATGTTTTCCTCACATGAACAGGTACTATGCAAATGGAAACTACACTAAAAAATGTTCTAAAAATACTAGTCTTTACAAAATGATAACTGAACTATAACTGTAAGGTAATCAGAAACAAATTCTTGAATGACCTAGCGTAAATGTTACTTCTATTAAATTTAATATGGCTACTATGTACAGACAACAATGCATAGATAAAAACACAACAGGTTTGTTTCCTAAACAAGCATCTGAAATTAAAATGGTACATGGTAGAGTCATTATTTCTATTTACCTAAGTCAGTATACTCATATCCTGCCTAGAATATAATCACAACAGCAATGCCCACATCAAAATGTTAAAAAATAATAAAATGAAAGAAGTCTACACCACTCTACCTATAACTAACTACAGTTCGTTAAAAACTAACTGCTATTATTTATATAAAACTGTTATTATTTATATAAAAATAATAACATGAAAGAAGTCTACACCACTCTAACTATATTTATTGTAGGATTTGCACAAATATAATCAATGAAATACACTGAATACAAACACAGTTTTTTTTAAAGAGCATGTTTTTATTTAAACATTCCTGGTCTCAAAGAAATCCTGCTATTTAGGCCAGATTTAAAGGCATAAAAAGCTAAAAATCGTTCTGATTAGAAGTCAAAATTCAAATTTCTCTTCAACTGTTTCTGCAAAGTAGTTATAGCTCACCTGTAGGATTCCAACAAGTCAACAACTTCTGTCTGTCCAAAGTGCTTAGCCCAGTCCACAGCCATCCTGAAAGAGTACACAGACAGCTTTTTTAAACTTCCCACTTCAAAAGACACAGCCTAAGACTCTGAATTAAGAATTCAATTTATGATTTCCAGAATACAATGTGATAAACAGAAGTCAGAAAATGCTTTGAATGTCAAAATTTTACTATTGCTTACAGTAGTCTGTTAAGTTTGCAATAGTTTAAATGTTAAAGAAATTTTTTTCTCATTTGTATATTGACAAATGAATCGATGTTTTGGTTTGTTTGTTTGTTTTTACCAGCCATTAGATGATCTGCAGTGGATATTTGCTCCCATACTGATCAGCTGCTCTACTTGACTCAAAAAGCCTCTCCCTGAAGCAATCATTAGTGCAGTCGCACTGGTTTCACTGTGCCTATAATCAACTGAGAATTACAAACAAATAAATAAATAAATAAATAAAGCAGCAAACCAAATAAAAACATTCTTACTTTTTCACCTAAACGCGGTATGATTGTGGCTTACATGACTTTTAAAATCTAGGCCAGAGAGAACTTGTTTTCTGACTTCATCCCGCCTCTCAGTTGATATGAATTTAACACACTGTAACATCTGTTAAAACTTCAAAACAAGTACAAACTAAACAATTCATTAATTCTCCTAATTCTATTCACTTTTCCAATAGGCATCATAATTCAAACCCAACAACGTTTGAAACTGGAGATAAAGCAGCCACAGAAATTCAAGTCATTTTGTTACAGTTTTTTTCTTATGTTTCAAGATGACAGACTTACCACTGACATTTTCAGTTAAAATGAGATGGAACACCTGAGCAAAGGCATCAACATCTTTATGCAACCAGATGTCAGAAAGACAAGAATCCATTTCTTTTATTAACCATAGTTCAAGGCAATTCGCATCTTTTTCAGTCTGAAGAGGAAAAACAGTATTGAAAGGTAGATGTCTCCCAAGATTTATCTTTATTCTCATATATTACAGATGAAAAAATTGAGCAGTTCCTTTTCCAAGTAGCAATCAGAAATCCAGCATTCAGGTACCAGTTAAAGCATTTACTGTATCATGCAAATACTTTAGGCAATGGCAGTTCAGCTACTTAAGCTGAAGAGAAGTTGTGCACAAACCATTGTAAGTGAAAAGCACACTTTGACTAGAGTAGTTCTTGATAATTTTAAAAAAATCATCTATAAAATACGTTAACACCCTTCAAGAAATTCTACAGGACTAGTATCTTTGGAAAACAGTTTTTAAAGCAGATTTAAACACATCTCCCAACAAAAAGAAAAACTTACCAGCTGATTAAATACTGTGTCACCATCATCACTTAAAAGACTACACTCTTCAGCCCTTGGGACAAATCTTGGTCTCTCAGATTCTGGCTTACGATTATTTTCTCGAGCAGAACACCACTCAGTAAGAGTGCTTTGCTGTTTTTCTTCTACAATGCATAAAGAACTTCCATGAAAAGTTTTACAGTCATCCTAATTATCCATTAATTTCAGTTTAAAAAAAATTGCAATATCTAATTACAAAGTTTAAACGGTTTGATCTCTTATCTAATCTAGAACACTGTTACCAGTCCAATAAAAATTCCATGATTAAGGGCACCCAAAGTGCACCACTGCAAAAATCTGCTACAAAAACAAGGTAAGAAATACCACTTGGTTGCTTAACTCATTAAGCCTGCAACTTCCTGCATTCAAATGAGATTCCTAAGTAACTTCAACACAATTCTCAATCCAGATCTTTCTCCAGAAGTGAAATGCCAAAGAGCAGTGATATAACTCTTGCATGTAACAACTAATTTTTGCGTACTGGTAAAAGAAACAATACAAGCCATCAATGCCCCAACTGAGCTTTTCTACCCATACTGATCAGAGCTCAGTACCACGATAAATGCGTAGTTAGGATTGTATGTTACAGGTTTGGGGTTGGCCTTTTTAAAAATTTTTTTTAATACTCATGAGGATAATTACTTTCAGTTGTCAGGAAAACTTCTCAAATATTGTGATCAATATACCCAAATACTTAATCAATTGAAAAGAACCCCCTATATTTGGTTCAAGTGTGTTACTGCTCCTTGACCTAAATATGTTAAATGCATCCATGTCTGAAGAATACACTTAAAAATATTAACAGTAGAAACCACTTCTACGCAAGATGTACAAAATCCCACCTCTTATAATGGCTACACTTAAATTCGCACCTAAATGTCAGCATATTGTATCTTATGTTTCTATAGTGTTCATATGGGCAAAGCCCACGCATGTATGTAATTGTACTTCATAATAATTAGGAAAAATATAACATTTATCAACTAAAACAAGTAAGAATATAACCACTGAAAGTAAAAATAATTTTTTCAATCACAATTTACATCAACAATGTAAACAGAGTTTTAAAGATACATGCTGTCATCTAATTATGTCTCATTTAACAATCTGACTTCAGAATTTTAACAGAGAATCATTTTACTTGTTCAATCAATCAATGAGACTCATTGTCAAGCCATAACAATCAATAAGCCCACCAACCTTGCTGCTTCTGTTTTCTGTACTTTACCATCTCTTTGTTTGTATACCCAGTACTTCGTAAAATGTCCTCCAAAAACAACTCTTTAACTTCAAAAGGTCTTCCTTGGACTAAAAGTAGAAATAATTCACAGAAGATTAGATATTCCCAAGCTTTGCTTTAAGAACATTAGTTCTTAAAAATAGCTTTTACAGACAGGAAAGTGAATTAAACATGATTAGGGCCTGATTTAATGAATTCTTATATTCATTTGAAAGTCTTGTAAGAGTATCTTCACTTGAGATTACCTTCTATAAGCGACTGGGCCACAAGAAAAAATTCAAAAAGGAAATGCCAAGTGCGTACCCTGTTTTTCATTAACCTCTTTAATTCTATTAAGTGCTAATAGCAAGAGAAGTAAGACTGACAGTTATTTACTGCAATTTTATCAAATGAGAATAGTCACTTTTGTTTAGGCGTACAAAAAAGAATTCACTGTGTCAGCCATCTGAATTACTCAATATAAGAGCAATTAAGACAGTTTTAGCGTAAGATCCCACGAGGAGACTGCCATGTCTGTATTCAACTACCTCCTTTCATGAGAAGAGATGGACTTCTCCCAACGTCCTCAATTACTGCAGCCAATTTTGGCTTTCTTTGCTGACTACTTCCCATGGTCTTTCTCTTGTAAGAACTTACTCTGATTTCTCTTTTAACATCACTGTTTTCCAGACCTTATTTATGGATATTAAATTATGTTTCTACACAGGAGGAATTTGTATCTATTTTAGGTTCCTTAGCAGACACTTACCACAAGTAAGTTCAGACCTCCTAGGACTTACCTCTCCTTCAGAAAGAACAAGCTACAGTTCACATACTTTTAGAAGCTGTCATAGAGGAAGTCTTCTAATACTAATCACAAACTGTGTTCTACAGAAACCCATAACTAAAAAATATTGGTTTCTGTGGTCAGGATTGTGTCAACTACACTGCTGAAGAATCAAACCTTTTTCACTATGTTAATAGACAAAGTATCTAAACCCTCTTTTCTTAATTCTTAAATTAGCAAAATTGGAAAAAGCATCTTTTCAATTGTGATTATCCTGTGAAGACGAGTACGTCATAACAGGATAACGACTGCAGTAAACTGAAGAAAGATACAGCAGCCAGAATTTCCAAAATAAATCTATTGATCTAAAAGGATGAGAAGCTGCAAAAAAAGTAAACTGGAAAGCCACACAAAAAATACAATGAGGTTTTTCTCCTCCAAAAAAAACCTGCAAAATATTAAAATCGTGTGTAACGTCCAGATCCATGCCCCCAACAAGCCACAAGCCTTATTTTCCTAGGCAATAATTTAAACCTGAAAACCAGAAATGAACACTTTTATGTGTAAATAAGAAAAAATAACACTTTCTCATTAACATCCCATAAAATTAACCAATGACTTGTGTAGAAAATTCTAAACGAAGCAAAGAATCATATGATTAAAACATATACCCCAATTTGCCCAGGACTGCATTTCTGAAATGAATAGATAAGAGTTATCTGAGTTTCATCCTCTAACTAGCAGCAATCTTTGAAGCCAGAAGTAGAATCTACTGGAATATACTAAAAGATATCACACTCTTGTAAACCCTAGGGTCTGTATAGCTATATAGACCAGCATCTTAAGAACCTTTTCCTCCCTGAACTGAACACAGAGGGGACCAGGACATCCCTGCATTTACAGAATATCCATTGATAAAAACAACTCCCCCTGAGGTAGATGCAAATAGTTAAGAAATAACAAACGTAAGTAAACAAGGAACAACCACTGGTGGTAACTGTAAGTGTATTTATCATGTGCCTTTACTCAAAATGGTTTGGTACAGTTCAGTGAAGATCTAGGAGTCTCAGGGCAGGTATACTGAGATTTAAGAGCTTACTTAAGTACTTACTGTGTATTACTGGGCAACATCCAAAATACCTAATAAAGAGGTCTGCATCTAGAGCAGCACTAGAAATAATTAATTTTAAATTAGCTTGGCTTTGCAACACATCTCTCAGTTTTATTAGCAAGAAGTCACTGAACCTATCCCTCTCATGTACTTCATCCTGTATAAAAGAAAAAAAACCAAAAAAACCCATGTAAACATCACAGATCCAAGATCATAACTTTTCACAAATATTATTTTTTTAAAACTAAAACAAGTAATTTGGTGGTGCATTGCAGAGGTATTAAAATGCTTAAGTTTAACTTAAGAAGGATTTTTAAAAAAATCTATCCAAAACTAAAAAAAATACTTCAAAAAGTTTTATAATGGTATTAGAGTAGACTGCACTGTAATGCACAACCCATCACAGACCTTCATTTCAGAGATCAAAAAGAGCATCTGAAACTTCTCTAATTCTTGCACTTGAATCTCATTTTCAAGATAAAGCCACAAACTGAAAATCCTAAAATATTATTTCAATAAAATTACCCTTCACAAATGCTAAGAATTAAAAAAAAAAAAAAAGCCTGTATGATACCACATAACAATAAAAAAAGATAGATTTCTTAGATCAAATAAATAATGCACAAAGCTTATCATTAAGGCACACGTGGGACTAATCATCTTTGCCTATCTTCTGTTTAGTTTTATATTCTGAGTGTATGAATCAAGAACAAGATTTGCAGGCTGAAGTCAAGAATGCACAAACCATTCTTCTGCTTTTTTCCTCCTTGGTAAACAGACAGCCACCTAAACTTACCATGTTTTTTTCTTTCTCAGCAGTGGAGAACTTGCAGCAAACATTCTGGTTCCACTGACTTATCAAACTCCACAATAGGAAGGTCACATAATCACACATGAACACAAATAATTTGCTAGAAACTAGACTACATTTTATGTTGAAAACACCGGGCAAACAAAGGGACTGCAAACTTGGTACTGCAAAATCAAGTACATGGTAACAGAAATTCTGACACACTTGTATTGAACCTTCCTAAGGCTTTTCTGCTGACAGAGGAAATTCAGAAAAATTCTGACCTCTACCCTCCACAATCACATCACAATTTAAAAATTAACTGTTTACAAAAACTTAATATAATATGCTTTTACAAGAAAAAAATAAAACAAACCCCAGAAAAATATGCATATTACAATAAAAAAATCAGTAACTCCTTAAAGTTAATTCAGGTTCTAACTTAACAAAAACACCTTTAACGTCCATCAAATTAATACAGAAAACTAGGGGCTCATCTTGCAATTAAGAAACAATACATACTCTTCCATCCCACACGAAATACAAGATCCTTACCACAATAACATGTGTCACAGTTGATAGGATGCCGTCTCCTGCCATCAATGTGCGAAGCAGTATGCCATTAGTGCAAAAGGTTACCAGTGTCTTTGGAGAAACCCTAGTGAACAGTGAACAATGTTTTTTTCACCATTTAAATGCTGCTAGCTTTCCACTATTTACTGAAAATTAAAGATTGAAGGGCTGCTCACCAGAAGTGGAAGCACAGTTCTGTCACCAAAGAGTTCACACATACATATTTATTATAGTTTGTTTAATAATAATTGTTTATAATAACTGTTATAATAATATTTATAAGAATTGTTTATTATAATTTGTTTATAGTTTATAAGTCTTAGGCCTGTTCCCTAAGAGTTCCTATGGATTCTTAGTGCTAATGCTCAAAAACTTCAGACAAGCGATTAATAAACAAGGAGAGATTAATTTTTTTCTAAATTAATAAGGAAGTGAAACAGAATATAGAGAACCTCGCCACATTGTATTAATTTACTGGAAAATTCAGTGTGGACTGCCTTGAAAAAACAGGTCACAAATTCTTCCGAATACCCTCAGATATAGTCTTTGTCTACTGTGGTAGGTTGACCTTGGCTGAACGCCAGGCACCCACCCAGGCTGCTCTATCCCTCTCCTCCTCAGCTGGACAGGGGAGAAGGAATTCAACAAAAGGCTAAAGGGTCAAGGTAAGGACAGGGAGAGATCACTCATCAGTTACTATCATGGGCAAAACGGACTTGACTTGCAAAACTTGGTTTAGTGTATTAGCAATTAAATCCAAGTAGAATAATGAGAAATAGAATCAAACTTGCAACACCTCTCCCCACCCCACCCGTCTTCCCAGGTTTAACTTCCATTTTTCTCTAATTCCTATCCCTCAGCGCACCGGGGGACATGGAAAGGAGGCTGTGGTGAATTCACCTTATCTTGTCACTGCTGTTCCTTCCTCCTCACGGCGGGGATTTCTCACTTATCACAAATTACTCCAGTGTAGGTCCCTCCCATGTGGTGCAGTCCTTCAGGAAAACACTGCTCCAGCGTGGCTCTCCCACGGGTTCACAAGTCCCACCATCAAAACAGCTCCAGTGCAAACTCCACTCTCTGTGAGGCCACATCCTGTCAGGAGCCTGCTCCAGCACAGGCTCCCCACAGGGTCATAACCTCCTTTGAGCAACCACCTGCTCTAGTATTAGGGTCCTCCACATGGACTGCTCCACTGCCACGGGCTGCAGGGGAACATCCTCCCTCACCACAGGCTGCACCACGGGCTGCAGGGGAATCTCTGCTTTGGCACCTGGTGCACCTCCTGCCACTCCTTTGCCACTGACCTTGGTGTCTGCAGAACTATTCCCCTCAAATATTTGCAATCCCCTCTTTGTAGTGCCACGCAGATTTTCTTCTCAAACAAGTTGCTCCAGAGTCAATGCTCACTGTTCCCAATGGGCTCAGCCTTGGCTAGAGGCGGATCTCTTACAGCCAACTGACAGAGGCTTCATCAGACACTTCTTATAAAAAACACCCCCCTCACTACCAAAACTTTGCCATACAAACCCAAAACACTGTATTTGACTGAATCTCAAGAAATAAGCTGAACCTTTTCAAATGCTTTGATTATTCAAGAATCTAAAATTCTTTAAAAGTACCTACTACCTGTGTCAGTACTAGTTGTGTAAGTAAAACCAGCAATTACTTCCTCCAACACTGACACTTCAAGTACTGAAAACTTCCACAAAAAACTGTAGAGTACCAAACAAAGGAACACGCATATATATGTCTCTATTTCAAGTTTGGAATTCTTTTCTCACTTCAGAAATACTCTTACATGTTGAATTCATGGAACACATACCAGACGGAAATGCTTTATCTTTTTAATCTCATCACTCTTTTTCATCAGCCTTCTAGAAATCACCCCTACTGTCTAATAGACACTAAAACATAAAAAAACACATTTCTGTGTTACTGCAAACACTTCCATCGAACACTTTTTGCCAAGACGGACACAGTGTCATCTTTCCCTTTTGCTCTTTCTCAAGTGAACCCTCTTCGGTTCTTCTGCACTGCTTCCAGTAATTCTTCCATCTGACCTATACTTTGTTTTTCTTCATTCAGCATAATTCTTCCACACAATAACCATCCATCTTACTTGCAATTCATCCTTACTTGCTCCTCTAATCTTCTGATGCTCTTCTTCTAGCCTAGTGACCTTCGGTATGCAAAATAAAATTCTTCAACTTGGCTTTGCTGTTCAAGTGCATTCATTTTCAGTAGAAATGTACTATCTTCATCCACAAAAGCAACATAACCAGCCATACCTTTTGCCATCTTCCTCTCACTTGTATCCCAGCTGCTGCCCATTCCTGAAAATCCCACTATTTACACAATTCAAAGACTTTAGAAACCACACACAATCTTCAGACTTTCATCCATCCCTGCTCTGTTTTAGGAGCAAATTCCTCAGGTCATCTAGATTTTCTGCTTTTGCTTTAAACATAAAAGATGAAACAGAGTAAATTTAACCCAAAGTAGATTGTTAATGCTCAACATCATTGTACACTTTCCAATTTTGTTGTTTTCCCTTTTCTGTGCCCTATAAACTCTCCCNAATTTGCATCGTGTGGGCCTGCAGCAGCAATCCACAGCACTGGAAAGACTGACAGCAGAGTGAGCACTCCCAGGAAAGACATTCTCAATTTGTCATCCTTTTCAGACTGGTGAAAGAGTGTTGTTATCTGGTATTCATTTTGTGTGCTGGGGGTGTTTTGTCTGTTAAATAAACAGGTTCTTTCCACTTCTCTCAGAGGAATCCTTCCTGAACCGGTGGGGGGGGAGGGGCCGTGTGGGTTTGCTTTCTGGGGGGGCCCCCTTTTGAGGTCTTCTCCCAAATTTGCCCTAATCCAGGACACCCCACCTAGCTTTTGTCACAGCACGCCAGTCTTCCTAGCTATTTTCAAATCTTGCAGAACTTTTGGATTTATCAATGTTAAAAGTAGAGAGGACAAGGATACCCACACACATACTCCCTAGAAGAAATCAAGAGAAAGCACCTGCAGTTCAAATCTATAGAACAACTCACTACATGATACTGCATAATACAGGAGAAACTCTTTAAACATTCATTACCCAAAATAACACATCCTTACTTATACTTTACACAGTGAGATTCTGCTGGGCTGCATTCCAAATACACTGTAGTTTAAATAACCAAGACACAAAACGCCAGTACCAGATCAACTGACTTTAAGAAATGTCATCAGTACCTGCTTTCCAATCGGATCTGATAACCAACTGTCTGGCCAATCTTTTCTCTTCTTTCTGCTGCCACTCTTTCAGCCACAGCAAGTGCTGCCAAACGTCTTGGCTGAGTGCAAAATATACGGCAGGGAGTTCCATTTTTGTGACAGTCATCAAGAATAAACTGGGGGATCTGTAATGAAGTGGTTTAAATTTACTTTTTAGTTTGACAGACTCATAACTTTTTTATCACAATGAAACAATTTACCTACACCTCAGCACCACATACATTGCAAAATTACAACAGCATTATCATTGCAAAGTACCTGAAGTGGCAAAAAAGGCCACGAAAATTAATTTATCTATTAAGTTTCATCTCTTTCAAACAAAACACAGCAACAACAACAAAAATAACAACAAAAAAACCTAACCAACTAACCAAAAGTTGAAGATTCTCTCTCCTGCTTCGGGGAAATCTATGCAAAAAACCCTGTAGACATTCTTTCATTGTAACACAATAGTACTCCAGATACTAGGAAGTAGCTTTAGAAGGAAAAGGGTATACAAAACTGTAGCTACTTTCCTTTCAATATTCTATGATTATTTTAAAGCAAAACTGATATCCATCAGATAATTGTGCAGAATAATTTATGCTTTAAATATGTATCTGCTAGCTTAGTATTGCAAAACCAAAAAAGTTAACTGGAACACTAGACCACGAAACACACGGGAAAACGAAAGCCTTAAAACTAGAATTTAAAAAATCCTTATTACAGAAATATTACAGATGTGGTATCAGTTTGGTATAAATACTGTTATGTTTTTTATTTCACTAAAACGTACTTGAGTAGTTTTTCCTGATCCAGTCTCTCCTACAATCAAAACAACTTTATGGTCCTTTATTATTTTAACAATTTCTTCCTGTTTTTCAAAAACTGGTAGTGATTGCCTGAAGGAATCAAGCTCTGATTCCTCTCTTTTCACAGGAACCTGGGGGATACCATCACTAAGTCGTCCACTTGTCTTCACTTCTTTGTTTTCTGTGAAAAGAAGTAAAAAAATTATAAAGGAAGCTCACTAAAACACCTGTTAATATTGTAGTTAAAAATGAACACTTCTGATTTTATTAGCATCCCTGACATATTTAAAGGTGATTTTCATGGTAACACATCCTGTAATGGCGCTTGAAATAAATATAGTTCAAAGAATTTTTTTACTTTCATAGAAATTTTAAACACAACTGAATTATCACAGTACATTGCTCGGGTTAAAAAAAGGCATGAAAAGCTTGAAGAGAAATAGAAATCAAATCAGAGAAAAAAAGCCTTAGCCTTTGTATCTGTTTATACATTCCGATCTCAAGAGTTTGCCTACAAAAATCCACCAGAGAATTAAACACATTTAATTTATTCCATACTGACAAGTGTGTTTTCCAACAAAAAAAGACAACTTTACTGTGATTCACATGCCTTTTTTCACACCCTTACTTGTCCTTCAAGACCTTCTTTCAGTCAGTCTTACATAACCTAATAGCCTAGTCCGTAAGATTTGTCTTAACAGGTACCAGCTGAAACATGATGTATTGAGAGCCCTGGATCCACACAGCAGTGTGATGTATCAGAAAGCAAACAGTCTTCTTTCTGAGAAGGCTACTTCAACATCAGTATGTTAAATGCTACTCTGTAATTCCTTAATAATTATTTTCCAAAAGAATGAGAAGCTCACTGTCAACGCAATTTAAATGCAATTATATAGGCATAATGCAATTATTTAATGTAATTAACAGATTCATGTATTAAATTCTGAACACTGCTTTACCAAGACAGACACAGACTAACAGATTAAAAGAGCCAAAGAGCATTCTGGAGATGTAAAGAAAGAAATTTTACATTCACTATTCATTAATTTATGCCTGACATCCCCAAGAAATTACTTTTTGGTACTTTTATTATAGTTTCCCTCTGTTCACTAAACAATCCTATTAAACAATGAAAGAACTGAGAAAGAAAACTAGCAAAGGAAGCACTTAAAGAACGAACACAATGAATCAGAAATATCCAATTAAACAAGGCATACTGCTATGTTCCGTGTTCACTACACCCAGCTTTGTACACAGAAACAAAACATAACTTTTACAAACATAATTTTAAGGCAACAACCATGTTAAAATCATTACTTAAAAAACCCATCTTATATCAGAAGATATTGTCTTCCAGAGGACTTTATATACTCTAGAAATCAAGAAGTTTACATAATAGCCCAAGTTTACTTAATAGCTCTTACAGACCAAACCTATTTTACATGACAAAATGAAACATGTGTTCCTTATTTTAACAAGGAGATTAATTCCTACAGGCACAACAGACAGTCTCACTTTTTCTTAAGGGTATTCTTACACAGAGTGATGGTAACACCTGTCTCTGTAATCTTACCCCATGGAACTTGAAGGAATCCACATTTCACAACTACATTTAAAAAAAAAAATCTGGCTGAAATCATCTCAAAGAATCAAAATGAACTTGATACAGGGGAGACATTGCAATGTGGGTGACATGACTGCCTGAGCATCTTATGACACAGGTTTCAAAAGACCCTATATTAACAATTACAAGACAAGAACATTATTAGGTTTGTTTAGAAAGAAGAGTGTCAGTTAGGACAGAAGAAGAGATAGAAAATAGAGGGGTTTGTTTTGGGGTTGGGTTGTGGGTTGTTTTTTCAAATAGTGTTGATTGACAAGCCTATATCACATATCACTGAACATACCAGATTCAACAGCATATGCTTTTCCTTGTTCTGTCTTTGGCAGAAGTTCTGTTCGTTCTTTATTTGTGACAGGAAAATTTCGAATTAAAGTACAAATAGCGTGTTTTGTACCAGGAGTTAAGGCACAAGTCATTACTGCACGTTTTAGTTCTGATCCATCCTTTTTTCTTACAGTTAGGTATCGATTTGCTCCTTTTCTGGGAGAAAGGAAAAAAAAGGCATTTCAGGAATAAGAAAACTAGATACCTCCATGTAATGATCTTTGGCAATAATTCTTTCAAGGTGATTGTCAGCTTATTTTCAAATATAATGTCATAACAAGAATCCTCCAAATAATGTCCTAAGCAGCATAACGCAACATTCACAACAGTCATCATCAAAAGCAGCTCCTGTTCATGCGAGGTAGTGCAGAAGAGACACTGCAGACATCAGACGACTATGCCCTGGTTATCACTGCATTTGTCTCTCAAAATACAACCAGCTCTACCAATCATTTTATCAATCAACACTGAGAGTTAGGACATCAAATTGACTTTTAGACTAACTTGAAAGATTTAGAAGTTAAAAATCAACAAATAAGCAGAATAGACAAAAAAACTCCCTGCCAGTGGCATTCCAAGCCTTAACAAAATCCAGAAAAACGTATCAGATCTCAGGATGTGCATTATCGAAGATTTATTATGTAGAAATGGAGCCAGTACACTTAACCATAATACTCATCTACTTCTCAGACTGAACTCTTGACGCCAAAATGCAAAAAATTGTCGTAAATGTATTTGAAACTGAACTAACTTGCGCCTGGGCTACAACTGACACATGAACACTTTCAAAACAACTTCTCAGGGTAAGAACAGAAGGTCACTCTAAGAGCCCAGTGACCTGTCCCTGGCAAGGGTGGAAGACTGGTGTAGGTACGCAGGTGCTGGCAAGGGCAGCCTCTGTGAGGAGAAGCACAGCCACCTCCAGCAGCCCCTGGTAAAAATTACTCTGTCCTCTTTACATCCTCATTTCAAGTACTTACCTACACTGTTGAGAACCCCCTAAGCCTTGTCTTCTGCAGGCTGTAAAGTCCTAGCACTATGGCCCTTTCTGCATAGAGGAGATGCTCCATCCCCTCCACCAAGTTGTTGATCCTCCACTGAACTCTCACCAGTCTAGACCTCTGTCCCCCTAGTGATCCCAGCCTGGACAGACACAACACTCTTGGTGTAGCCTAATCAGCGCTGAGTAAAGGTGAACCATGACCTCCCTCTGCCTGCTGGCAACACTTGAACCCTCCACTATGCTTCCCAACCAAGAGAAGCACTCTTTTGAACATGGTATTTAAGTTGCACTTTACCTGACAATGCCGGAGATTCTATGCAAAACCTTGGAAAACACATTAGTGCAGGGAAAAAAAACCAGGAAGGATCTTTATGAGAAGTCTTTCTTATGCACATGAAGTCCTCAAAACTGCATTTCAAACTAGTATGTTACGCATTTTTTTTTACTCAGACATCAAGCAAAGCACAGAGAACATAAATAAGCACACTTATTTTAGTATTTACTTTCAAAAGTTTCTTCTCTAGTACCATTTCCCACGACACTGCAGGACAAGTTGAAAACACAGATAGTTTTAACACTGATAGCGAAATCCCATAAATTTGCAGCAGAAAGAGAAAATAATACATAAAAATAAGAATCAAACTTACCCTTTACTCTTCGATATCAGTCCAAAAGAATGACAAAGCCGGTGAACAAATGCTCTCTCGGTTCTAGTGAAAGAAGATGGAAATTCCATTTCTGGAAAGAGAATTTAAAAAATAAAAACCCGAGCACAAAACACTCAACAGGCAGTAGTATCCCTGACGTATGACCTGTGCACCAGGAGTTTATCAGTCCCCAAGGCCAGCATACTTCCCTTGCACAGCGGGACTGGTGGCAGCGCTGTCCCCCGGCCCCCGTGCGGGACTCGACCGCCCCGGGGCAGCGCGGCCGCCCGAGACGCTCCTGCCGAGGAGAGCCCTCGGGCCCGGTGCCCGCCCGCCCCGCGAGGCTCCCCCACGCACCCGTGTCCTCGCCATAGCGGAACCGCTCCAGAGCGAGGTTCACCGCGATCTCCACCTCCTCGTCCACGCGGATATCCCTTAGACCTCTGCCGCCTCGGCCGCGGCCCGGCGCGGCGGCTGCGGGAGGCGGAGCCGCCCTGCGCACGGAAGGAAGCGGCTGGGGTGGTTTTGTGCCCGGCAGGGCCTTACAGGGTGTGTCGTGGAATCGGTGTTGCGCAACAGTGCCACAGCCGGCCGTGAGTGAAGAAGCGGCGCTGATACCTGTCAGGTATCATGCGATTTCATTGAATGGCGTTCAATATCGCAGTCCTCAGCCTTGTTGTTTTGAATGTTTTACGGAGTCATCAAGATTTTCCTTCTCTTGCTCTTCATTCGTCTTTATTTCTCTCCTTTCTTGTTATGTCTTGGCAAAGTATGGCTAACTTATTCTACCCCTTGGTCTGTACCAAAGTCTGTGGTGAGGACTGGCAGGTTGTTAGTTGTAGAAGTTGAGAGCTTGTTAGCCAACACTTCTGCAGTTATATAGAAGTACTGGAAGGGCTAGTTGCTGGATTTTAGGTGACTTTATCGTAAAAGGATAAAAGTCTGTGACGTGTGGACTGATGTCTTTGTTCAAGAGAACAAAGAATTTACAGCGAACATCACATCCCCAACCAAATGGGTCATGATATGGTCAAACAGGGAAATTTTATTCAAAAGTTCAACTTCTTCAGCAGTTTGGAAATCCAAATGGGACCCTAGGCCACCACCTTCACGGCCTCCCTTATTCAAACATCCAACTGCTGTGGAATTCATGGGGAACTGTGTGAGTTCAACTGAGATCTTTGAAGCAGGGAGGATACAAAGGATGAATGCTAAATTTCCCCAAGTATATTCAACATAAACTACAAGGCTCTCAAATTATTTTTAGTAAATTTCTCTAATTATTTCAGACTTTTCCTTCCTGCAGCATTATCTACAGAGTTGGTGAAATCAGGCTAGGGCATTTGTTATGGGTGCACAGCCTGATAAGCAAAAGGCACACTTAAAGGGGTTTTTAGGGTCTCTCCCAAGCTGCACAGGGGACTGAGGTCACCTGTAAGGTGTGATTGAGGAGTGTGCACAGGGGAGGTCTCTCCTAAGGCATGTGGGAGCTGCAGTCCTCTGTAAATCATGCAGGGGGTTTGGAGTCCCTAGTAAGGCAAGCAAGGGCTGGGGTGCCTCAAAAGGCCTGCTGGGGGGTTGAGGTTTGGGGATCAGCTGTTGAACTGGGGTCAGTCAGTCCTAAACAACAGGCAAAAGCTGTTCATAACAGATTCGTGAACAGCAGAACAGGTTTGTGATCTCTGCTGCTCTTCACCAGCTGGAGTGGGGAGATGAACTCAGATGCCCAAATTCAGAGTGGCACAGATGGGTGTCGCAAGGCACCCAGTGTGCTGATGTAACCCTTCCCAGAGAAGCCATCAGGAGCTCCAGGGAGAGTTCTAACAGTGCCCAATGAGTTCTCAACAGCCTGTGGCCATCCAGGGGAAGGGAAAGTCCATGTCAGACTGTACCCATATTCACAGCAGGTCTCCAGGGTGAGCTGCCCATATCCCAGCATTGCTCTGTGAACATGGACGGATGATTTGAGGGATTAACTAAATTTAGTATAGCAAGAAAAAATTGGTAGGAGAGTTCTTCAAGCATTTTAAAAGATTAAGTAGGAAACTATTTAAAAACCTGTGCTATATCATGTGCAAGCAACAGTGTTTTAGTGTGTAGTGATTCCTTGAACACATTTCAAGAGTTTATTTTGCAACTACCAAATAGGCAATTGGTGCACAGATGGACCACATCTCTGGAAAGCACACACACTGAAGGAGTTTTTCACTCTAGACTGCTATGTGCACACAGTCTCTTCAAAGAAGGGGGACCCACAAAGGTCTGATGTAGAGGTATACTCATCTTCAAACCATGTTTGTGGCTATTTGAATTGAGTGTTGTGGTGTAAATTTGAAATACCGTGCCAAAAGGAGGTGCTTCAGAAGTTATGCTGAAGTGCTGCTTCATTTTTTGTATGTGCATGACTAGTTACTGCTTGTAATGGTGGTAATTCTGCGTATATGTCCAAAAAATAGGTATAAACCCACATTTTTTTACATGTGCATTTATTTTAAGTATGAGGATGGTAAACATGCAAATAATATTTGAATACTTCCTCCAGAATATGGAGAACTGTTGCAGTTGTCTGGTAAAATTTGCTATTCATAAACAAAGGGCATTCTCAGTGGCCTGGTTTACCAGTAAGGTTACAGGAGCAGGAAATCTTTAGTATTCAAAATAATGTTATATCTATTAATTTGGGGGATTCTGTTTCTTTTTCTTACAGGAGGATAATATGCAAAGAGTATTGCCTGAGCAAGAAACTGTTTCTGTTGCCTAGTGTTTTGTATTGCCCCTTTGATGAAAAAACAAAATGAAAAGCTGCTGTTTAAAAAAAAAGGTGTATGAGAAAGTGTTTTTACCTTTAGGAGGTATGTTAGGCCCCTTGAATCTGCAGAGACTTCAGCACTTACTGACTACAATTAAGATACAAAATTACTGGAATCAGTTCTTGTTGTACAGTTCATGAAAATAACTTGTTGTAAGAAAATTGTGATAAGAAAGAATGGTTGTAATACTAGATTGTATTGCCCTAGCAGAAAGGGAACAGAGTGCATCTCCATCCATGTTTCAGCTGAGTCAATAGGAAATTTAAGTATTTAGGCTGTATTTTGGGGAAGGGGCAATAAATTATAACAAAGAGAGGCCATAATTAAGATCCCACATCTGATCACAAAAAGTAGGCTTGAGGTTTTCTCAAGAGCTGTGGCATCTGACATCCACAGATTCCTAGATTAGAGGAATTGACTAAGTCTTTGGCTGAGACAACTGAGAAGTTCAAGAATAGCTAGTGGAGAGGTAATGCAGAAATTAGGACCTCACGAGGGATCGATTGCAACTACATACAGTTGCAGCAGGAGCACCAGTCTGTATTAACTCAGTGGCAGCAGCAGGAGAAACCCAAAGTTCTAACACCACAACAGACACATAGATATCACATCTTAGCACCTTTAATCCAAAAATCTAATTGCAGTACCTAATGATGGAGAAAAAACATCACCAGTGTGAGCAAGTGATATACATTTCAAGTAAAGCAGAATACCAATTCTGACAAAGAATATTTAGTCACTCTAGCTAGATGGTTTCTTGATAAATCCTAAAGAGGGATGCGGGCAATATTTATCCAAGTACAAAAAATATGTCCAGGAATAGCCACCACAGGAATTTAGCTCCAGGAATTTATGCCACCACAAAAAAGAATTACAAATAGCTGCCCCGCTGGACATGAGTTTTCAGGTAGCAGACTGAGCTCACAGTTAGGAGGGTGACCATGCACTGATTTCCATTCTCAGGGACTGCAAAGAGACCCTGCAGACATGCCACCTGTGGCTGGGTGGTAATAGACCAGCTGTCAGCCTGGGCAGAAGCATTTTTTTTCCAACAAAAAAGACTTACTCAGGAGGAATGATAGAAGCCTTCTTAAAGAAATCAGTGCTCATTTTATAGCAAATATGATACCAGAATTTTCCAGATAGAAACTTTCTACTAGAGTTTTGAGTATTAGAAATCAGGCATTCTTTGTTGAAGCATGCTGGTCACTCAGAGGACCCTTGCTCTAATTAATTGCCTTGAGGGTTGGGTAAACAGAGGTTTTATCATACACACTGATTTACATAATCGTTAGCTATCCCCACTTTCTTGATGTGTATGTTTTACTTTATTTTACATTGTCACACGCCTTATCAGGTTCTTTGGGGATCTCCTTCCGTGGTCTTCAAAATCTTTTGTCCTTTTTAGGTGGCTGCTCCTCGACCCCCACTTTTGAGTAAGCTCAAGATTGTTTACAACTCCTGCTTTGTCAGCCGTGCAGAGCTTAGCTGGCATCCTGCTTGTCTTGCAGGACTTCTGTTTGAATAAGTTACACCCTATTTTTATTTCTCCAAGGCTATACTGTTCTGTTCTACTGTCCTTACCAAATATAATCAATCAGCTTGCTAATAATACCAAGGTCACATACGTGTTCAATTCCCGTATGAAGCATTTGTTTAAAGAGTTGGCCTCAATGATCCTTGTAGGTCCCTTCCAATTCAGAATATTCTTTTTGTGAACTTACGTCCCACTTAAGTCCTGTGATGGTGACGGATGCTTGACTCAGTATCTTAACAAGTAGAGAAGGATCAGTCTCTTGATCAGTAACTGACTGTCATGGTTTGGAAAGACAGGTGCCTGCTAGGGAAGGCAGGAGCCTCCCCTGAAATGGAAAATGTAAAAACCACCCCCCGCCTCCAAATTGCTATAAATTTTAAATTAAGGGGCTCTCAGGCAAAAAATATGGGAGCAGGAATAACAGTTCTTTACTAGGGAAGAAAATAAAAACATAAAATAAACAATGCAGTAAACTAAAACAACACTGACAGAGTCAGAACACAACCTGACACCCTGTTGGTCACGGTGTTGGTAGCAGTCCAATTGGAAATGTGGCTGTAGTCCTCCTGGAGTGTCAGGTGTGGTTCTGTTGGAGCAGGGATCCTGTAGAAGGGTGTAGTCTTCCTCTGAAGATCAGTGGAAGAAGAGGCAGCTGTTCCTCTGGGAAATCCAGTGGAGAAGCCGTGCTGGTGTTCCGGAACTCAAGATTGGAACTCAAGGTTATAGCTGGGTAGGAATGCTTGGCTCCTCCCTCTGGGCAGAGCATCTCCCAATGGGATGCTATAGTTCTTATCAGTCATGCAGTGACATTCAGTAGCCTATTATCAGTAGATGTCCCCCCAGAGGAAGGATTGGGCGTGGAAGAGATAAGGAAAACTGCCCATTTAACAGAAGACCACTGCCATACAGATAGTAAATAGAATACAATTTGCTTGACAATCCAGGACACTGACTTTTGAGGATCCTTTGTGGTTTCATATTGATAAATATTTTTGTCCTATGACATTCTTGTTAGCCTTCATACTGTTAAGTTTGTTACTTTTTATAATGCTGTATGTAAGAGCAGTGGTTAAATGCTTTGAAATGCTTTTGTTTCCCTCTTAGTATATTAGCAGGTATGCCCAATTTAAATACCAGTGGGAGTGTTAAGATATATAGTCAATGCAGACAGCTCAGTGTGCAGCTGCAGTGCCAGCTGCAGATTGGGCTCTGACTGGCAGGAACCCAAGGAAAGAGATTGCGAATTAGTGCCTTTTTATTTTGCATTTTAATAGTTTCCTTAAAAGGGGTGAAGAAAAGTGATCTAAGAGGAAAGCTGTCCTGTGGGTTGGGAGAGGCCGGAAACCACTAAACATTTCAATTCAGACGGCCCCAAGAGTTCTTAGGATCAGCAGTGTGGAGACTTCCCGCTTTGTAACCCAGCATTGTACCAGAGAGAAGACCATTTTCCAAGAGAGAAGCTCGCCTCCTCCATGCCTCACGGAGCTGGTTTTGCAGCAGCCTGAATCTGGAGTAAGGATTTCTCTCTCCAGTTCGTAGAAAATGCCGGGTTTGAGTTACGAGGTTACAGATGGACGGGCTAAAGTTATTTGTCATGCCTTGACGGGCTGGAACAGAGAGGAACAGAGACAGTTCACAGAATTGTCAAGATCATCGAGTCCAACCCATGCCCTAACACCTCAACTAAACCATAGCATCGAGTGCCATATCCATTCTTTTTTTAAACACATCCAGGGATGGTGACTCTACCACCTCCCCAGGTAGGCCATTCCAGTACTTTATCACTCTTTCTGTAAAAAACTTTTTCCTAATATCCAACCTATATTTCCCTTGATGTAACTTGAGACTGTGTCCTCTGGTTCTGTCAATTGCTGCCTGGTGAAAGAGACCAACCCCCACCTGACTACAACCTTCTTTCAGGAAGTTGTAGAGAGTGATAAAGTCACCCCTGAGTCTCCTTTTCTCCAGGCTAAAGAACCCCAGCTCCCTCAGCCGTTCCTCACAGGGCTTGTGTTCCAAGCCCTCCACCAGCCTTGTTGCCCTCCTGTGGATGCACTCTGGACGTGTCTCGATGTCCTTCCCAAACTGAGGGGCCCAGAACTGGACACAGCACTCAAGGTGCAGCCTCACCAGAGTACAGGGGAAGGATGACCTCCCTGCTCCTGCTGGCCACACTATTCCTGATCCAGGCTAGGATGTCGTTGGCCTTCTTGGCTACCAGGGCACATTGCTGGCTCATGTTCAGCCAGCTGTCAACCAGTACCCACAGGTCCTTTTCCACCTGGGCACTGTCCAGCCACTCTGTCCCAGCCTGTAGCGCTGCAGGGGGATATTGTGGCCAAAATGCAGGACTCAGTACTTGGATTTATTAAACTTCATTCTATTGGACTTTGCCCATCCATTCAACAATTCCAAGTCTCTGCAGAGCCCTCCTACCTTTCAACAGATCAACACACTCCCAGCTTAGTGTCATCAGCAAATTTACTCAATACTCTCATCCATGTCATCGATGAAGGTATTGAACAGAACTAGCCCCTGAGGGACAGAACTAGCACAGACCCCTGAGGGACACCACTGGTGACTGGCTGCCAGCTGGATGCAGTGCCACTCACCAAGGTCACAAGGTCAGAGACCAGACCTCTGGGGATCCCAGGAATCTCTTGTAGTCAGGCAGCCCCCACTCTGTCCCACTCCACCCAATCCCAGATCTTCCCATGCCCAGAAGGCAACTAGAAGTAAGAGGATAAGCCCAAGTAAGGTGCTTGCCATGAATACCTCATGTGTCCCTTAAATCTGTCTGCTCTGCCCACACCACCCACTTGTAGACAGAGCAGAGCCCTGCCTAGGATCTTTCATGCATTCACATCTGTCCCTTCTGACATCCCACTGCTCCCATTGATCCTCACAGGTGACCTGGAGCAATTCCTGCTGCCTGCTCAAGTGGCAGCTGCTGAGCACTTGGGACACAAAGCTTGTCATATCACCCTAGTGGCACAGCTCCCCAACACCAGTGCTGCCAGCCTGGCCACATGTCCTCCTTCCCTTGGCAGGGCTGAGCCATGTGTAAATGACAAGGGCAAGGGTGGCAGAGGGTGGCAGGGAGTCCTAACGCATAGTCAGGGTACCACAGCCACTATGCTGAGTCCTGCTGCTGGGGCTGGGGACAAGCTGCAGTAGGGCAGCAAGGGACCCTGAGGGTTTTGGCTCACCAGTAAGCCTGATGGCTGCCTCTCGCATGGACTTCTGTGGGCTCTGCAGGTACATCACAGACTGGCGCAGGTACCCATCTGCTCTGTCTCTGTCCTCTTCCAGCTGAAGAGAGCACAAGGGGACAGAGGGAAGGGTTGGCATTGACTCTTGCCCCTGGACAGGCAGCCCCTGCATCCAGGACTGGCATCCCTGCATGGACACTCCTGATGGCCAGCCAACAGCTGGGTTGGAGGGAGCACAGAGATGGTCACTCCACAGGGAGCCTCAGTGCTGTCCTGATGCCAAAGCACAGCTGGGCTTGGGCTCTCTTGGCAGCCTGGCTCAGGGAAGCACAGGAGCCTGGAGAAGAGCCTGTTGGGCCACACGCCAGAGGGGAATAGAGTGTGGGGAGCAGGCTGTTGGTGATGAGTGCAGCAGCAGGCAGGGGCCACAGCTGCCAGCCCCTCACAATGGGCATTGAGGGCAGAGGGCTTGTTCAGTCTGGGGCTTTGAGGCCACCCTTACCAGGCACTCGCCAAACCTCCACAGCTCTTCTGTCTCCAGAAGCTGCACAAGATTCCACTTCTTCAGGAATATTGTTGCTTGAATCAGAGTTTCCCAGGAGGCCTGCAGGGCAGTAGAGTCTGGGAGATGGCACAGCATCCAGGGCATAGGCCCAGCCAAAGGCCAGAAGGAGGCCGGAATGTTGTGGTCTTTGAGGCATTAGAGCAGATGGCAGCTGAACCCGCTCACAGGGGATACTAGTCCTCACCTCTGCCACAAACTGGTTCTCATCATACATGTGGTAGAAGAGCGGCAGCAGGCTCTGGCGCACGCAGTCCTGCAGGGGCCATTCCCCTTCTTCCCCCACCAGCTGCACCACTGCTTGAAAGAGGTGAATGGAGAGCAGCTGCACATGGCTGTCATCCTAGTGAAGAGAGCAAGAACCTCAGCACTGCCTGCTCCAGGCCTACCTGGGCATGGAACTCATAATCCAGAAAGGAACAGTTTCCTGGC